>JACGTP010001013.1:0-14277 GCA_023678845.1 Mischocyttarus mexicanus
ATATATATATATTAGGTATATATATATTAGGTATATATATATATTAGGTATATATATATTAGGTATATATATATATTAGGTATATATATATATTAGGTATATATATATTAGGTATATATATATTAGGTGTACAAATAAGTTATCGCCGTTCAACAAAGTATGGCTTTATGAATAAATTATGGTTAAAATTGTCTCATGTAAAACATCATATCGTAGGGTTTGACATCTCTCGACAACATAATCTTGGTATATTAGTGATTTTGTATCGATAACAGATATTTTTTTTCGTTCGAAAATGTCGAGTTTTGAGCCGAATAAGCACCATTTGCGGGAACTTTTGATTAAATTATTTAATTTAAAGAAATCTGCATCTGATGAGCATCGATTGCTTGTAGAGCCATATGTCGAGGCTTTTTTAAGTTAGAGAAGTTTTCATGAATGGTTTTTATAGTTCAAGAACAGAGACTGTGACGTCGAAGATAAAACACGTAACGAAAGGCTGAAAGTGTACGAATACGCAGAATTGGAAACATTATTGGTTGAAAATTTGTGCCAAACGCAAAAAAAAAACTTGCACTTATATTCGGAGTAACTCAGCAAGCAATTTTACATCATTTAAAATCATCAAATGCTTAATTTTTTAATAAGAACGGCGGAAATTTATTTGTACACCTAATACATATACATAGTTTTTTAATATATGTATGCTCATTTGAAAGCAGTAATTTTCCTTTTCTTCTTTTTAATTTTTTCTACAAAGTATCAACCATACACTCCAACACTAGTACCACCACCAACCCCTGTTAACACTCATTCTTTGAAAAACCTCTTAACGAAGGAGGCAAGAAAATGAAGGATAAAAAATAGGAAAGAGAAGAAAAAAGAAAAGAAAAGGGAAGAATGAGCCCTTGTAGGTTGTTTCGGTCAAAACGATATCGTGACTCGTTCTCGCCATTAGGGAGAATCTCGTTGAAGAGACTCTCGTCGTCCTAGTAGTCGTCGTAGTCGTCGTAGTCGTCGTCGTAGTCGGTTCTTGGCGGTACTTTTTGCATGTAAATTGCAGTTAAAACACCAACGAAGCCGCCGCTAATTTCGGATGCCGGTGCTCCATTCGATGAAAGATTTATGAAGAACGGGAAAAAAAAAGAATGAAAAAGAGAAAGGGGGTGGGATGAAGGATAAATATGTGTGTGTGTGTGTGTGTGTGTGTGTGTGTGAAAGAGAGAGATAGAAGGATTGGCAGTACGTGCTTAAGCAGCAACAAACTTCCCTTTGTTCTATCTCACGCGTTTCTTATTTTGAGTATTTTATTTTTGTATTTTTGTCGTCGAAATTCAATATCCTAAACATCCTGTTTAAGTCGCTAAACATTCAATAAAGAGATAAAGGGAAAAAGGATAAAATTAATAAATATTAGGTGTACAAATAAATTTCCGCCGTTCTTATTAAAAAATTAGGCATTTGATGATTTTAAATGATGTAAAATTGCTTGCTGAGTTACTCCGAATATAAGTGCAAGTTTTTGTTTTGCGTTTGGCACGAATTTTCAACCAATAATATTTCTAATTCTGCGTATTCGTACATTTTCAGCCTTCCCTTACGTATTTTGTCTTCAACGTCACAGTCTCTGTTCTTGAACTTAAAAACCATTCATGAAAACTTCTCTAACTTAAAAAAACCTCGAAATATGCTTCCACAAACAATCGATGCTCATCAGATGCAGATTTCATTAAATTAAATAATTTAATCAAAAGTTCCCGCAAATGGTGCTTATTCGGCCTAAAACTCGACATTTTCGAAGGAAAAAAAATATCTGTTATCGATACAAAATTACTAATATACCAAGATTATGTTGTCGAAAGATGTCAAAACTTACGATATGACGTTTTACATGAGACAATTTTAACCATAATTTAATCATAAAGCCATATTTTGTTGAACGGCGGAAACTTATTTGTTCACCTAATAAAAATAAGAGAAACGAGTAAAAAACATCGATGATTAAGTAAATGAAAAAGAGAGAGAGAGAGATAAAGTAAGATAAGTGAAAGAAATAAAAATGAAATAAAGAGAAAAGCAGACGAATAAAAAAACAAGGATGATGAAGTAGATTTAAAAAAAAACGAAAGAGAATAAAATAGAAGGGAGTCGGAAGTCAATTGAATATTTAAGAGATACTCTTTCGACGTAGAAAATCGAACTCTGCTTCTCCATTAAAAGACGAAACATACACTGCAAAAAAACAAAAAGAGAATGAGAAAGAGGAAGAGAAAGAAAAAATAAAAGATCGAGATGAAATTCGTGGTGTCTGCTCTTTCTTCTTCTTCTTTTTCTTCTTCTTCTTCTTCTTCTTCAACAACCCCCATACTAACATTTTCCTTCTCTCACTTTCCTATCGTTTCTTGTTACTCCCGAAGGATAAGCGTTGTTTCTTCGAGCCCGCAGTAATAGGAAACGTTTCTTTACTGCCACTAAAGTTCATCCCCTGAAGTTTTCCTTTTTTTTTTTTCCTTTCTTCTTCTTCTTTCTTTTTTTTTTTCTTTCTTTCAAGATATTAAATCGGTAAAAGGGTTGCACCGTAAAATAAAATTTCTTTAAGTATTGGATCAATGTCGGTTATCTTTTATTTTATCCTTTTCAAATTTGACCAATAAATTTTTCGACAATATATATAATAACGAAGGATATTACAGTAATCCCTCCTATAACGCGGTACTCTTATAACGCATTTTCATACTACGCGATTTTAGTCCCTCGTATAACGCGTGTTTTCCCCCATATAACGCGGGGATTTCCCACGTATTTCTGTACTGTGAAATTTATAATGATTTGTAGTTTGACAGTTAACAGTTCATAAATAATTTCGCGTATTTCTGCACATTGTGTCAATTGTGTTGTTATAAAATCAAATTAAATTACTTTATTAACCTAGTTTTTGAATTGTAAGAACTAAGAATATTGGTTATACATATGTACTAAAAAATGTAGAAATTTTATTTTTCTAAATTTTATTTAAAATAAAATATTTATTTCTTAGCCATGACAAGCGCACATACATATTTCGTTCATAACATAGTTTTTTCTTAATATTCGATTTAAACCCCCTTTAACGAGAAAAGTTAAACGTGAATCATTTGTACATAACGCGTTATACGGGGTCATACGAGCGCGTTATACGAGAATACTCCTACAACGCGTTTTCCTATAACGCAGAACGAATTTACCGCGTTATAGGAGGGATTACTGTATTATATAATAATTAAATTAAATTTAACTCACAATAATTTTAAGTATTCTTAGTCTATAAGGAAAAACAGAAGTAGTATATGACACAACACGGAATTTTCTAGGAATCTATCTACCGTGTTAGAATCGTGTTACCTGTATATGATATATTTTCTATAAATGCATTACTATCTAGAAAATTATTCATTAAACGAGCTATGGTATAAAACGTTCTCTTTTGTTTTTGTTAAATTTGAGATAAACTTGGTCAAGATTTCGATGTTTATTTTTTTTAACTTAATTTTTATTATTCGAACGTTTTGATTTCTCTTTTTAAACGGGGAGGGAGGAGAGAGAAAAAAAAAGCAAAAAAAGAAGAGAAGAGGAAGTATATTTGTCGTAGACCGAGAACGAGTTCGATGATTAAAAGCAGGGATTACGAATGGGATTGTTCGAGAGTGTTTTTTAAAGAGCCGAGTGTTCGTACACTTTGCGAAGTCAGCGGGCGTGACTAGGCAAGTATCGAAGAGGAAGGGTTTTCCTCGTCGAAAATAAGCCACGTGGGTGAAGGGTAGGAAGATGGAGAGAAAAAGAGACAGAAATACGGAAGGGGAGAAGCACGCATAGTTACGAAGAAGGGTGAGTGACTCGATGTAAAAGCGGTATTCTCTCTCTCCTCTCTCTCTCTCTCTCTCTCTCTTCTCTCTTTTTAACTTTTTCTTTTTTCTTTATTTCTCACTCACTCTTGGTCCACCCTCGTTGGTATCCACCCATTGTTTCCGTATTCTCCTCTCTTCTTCTTTCTCTCTTTTTTTATGTATCCGTAGGGCAATGAAAAAAAGAAGAAGAAAGAAAGAAACTCAAAAAAGAAAATCAAAAAAGACGTAATTTTTCAAAGTGACGGATCCCAACGAGAAACCACCTCAAAAACGGGAACGATAAAAAATCTAAATTTGTTAAGTATTTTTTATTCATTTTAACACTAGAACTACCGGAAAAAAAACAATGCTACTTCTACCAAAACCAGTCAAAATGACTGGTCATTTATAATCGTAAAAACAGAAGGATTTTTTTATTGTTTTGTTTTATATTATCATATAAAATGAATATAAGGGTATCGAAATACATCTACATGGTGCCAATTTTTTAAAATATTATAATTTATTTAATGATACTAACAAGTGAATGCCAACAAGCGTGGTCTTTTTTCAAAGCAATTTGGATGCTAGCGGTAAGCTTGTAAAAAAAGTATTGGTTTTTATACATCTTCCTTTCATAGTTTATGGTTCGATAAGTTTTAGTACGACATATTAACTAAGAGATTGCGATTTTGCTTGTATTTCGTCTTTCCCTAAATATGGAAACCTATTTAGAATACATTTTGTTGTAACATAAGATTCCAGCCAAAATTTTATTCCAAATTTGTCAGGTTTAGACGGCAAATATTGCGTAAATCGGCATCTGGATTTAGTTGCAAAGAGTTGTTCGTCAACTGTGATATTTTCTCATGGCTTGTAGCAATTTTGACTATTTTGTATATATAACATATTTATATATAACTATTTTGTATATATAAAAGATAGTTTGGACATTCAAGAACAACATAATCTATTAATATCATTGATTACATATTGGTAAAATATAATTTTTATTAGTTTAAAATGTCGAAATTTGAGCCAAGTAATCGTCATTTGCGGGAAATATTAGTTTACTTCTTTAATTTAAAGAAATCTGCTGCTGAGGCGCATAGATTGCTCGTAGAAGCATATGGTGAGAGTGCTTTGAGTGAGAGAACGTGTCGTGAGTGGTTTCAAAAATTTAAAAACGGTGATTTCGACGTAGAAGACAAAGATCGCAGTGGAAGGCCAAAAATTTACGAGGATGCAGAATTGGAGGAATTATTGGAGGAAGATTCATCTCAAACACAAAAAGAACTTGCTCTAACATTAGAAGTCACTCAGCAAGCAATTTTATATCGGTTAAAGTCATTAAATGCCTAATTTTTTAATAAGAACGGCGAGAACTTATTTGTACACCTAATATTATCGCTATGAGCAGTAACATAAGAGAAAATATTACAACAAAGAATAATACATCCGTCTAAATATCTAATCAACGGTGTTGATTTGAAAACACAGATATTTTCAGATTTATGTCCACTTTAGGAAGTACCAGTCGAAATGACTGGTATTGGTAGAAGTAGCAGATGCCAAAATTTATTAGAATTCTGTTTAAATTATAAAAAAATACAAATTATTTTTACAAACCATTCCTTATATATAGAAAAGTCATCATATAATTTTGAAAAAAAAAATGTAACATAAAGTGGGAATTAAATAATAAAGTTGCGCGACCAGTCATTTTGACTGGTCTGGTAGTTCTAGTGTTAATATAAAAATGAAGAAATTATTCCCACTACATGGTGTATTCAAATCGTCGTATTTCTTATTAAGTTGAAACACATACATACATACACACACACACACCTACACACACTGCTTTAGCATTCGAAACGTTCGCGGACGGTGACTATGTTTATAAATACATGAGACGATTATAACGTATCTAATTAATATCAACCAATGTTTTTGACCTTTTCTTATTTATCATCAAAGACTGTAGGTCAGTTTAGAAGAAACCGTGAACGTGTTTAAACGTATTAAGAACTGCTTTAAAACAATTTGGAAGTGATCGAATATTTGAAATAAATAATTGTAAGTAAAATTTAATCTAATATTTTATTCGAATTAATTAATTAATCAATTGTTTTACATTGTAATAAGAATTTTTTCTTTATGAAAGATATACCGCTTAATACAAAATTTTCTTTTAATTCATCGATAAAATAGATAATCGTTAATCTTAAACGAATATAATTGAACATTTCAAGATATTTAATATCGATCTTTTTAGTAAAGCAATTAGATTTTAATTGAATATTATTTTGTGTCTCGCACATATAAAACGTACTTCTTTAAACATTTTTCTAAACGTTTAATATAATTCGATAAAAGTTTCAGTATCATTAACGTATAATTACTTGTTTTATTAGTATAAGAATATTTTTTATTCTCCAAGATCTTCCACTTTATCGAGAATTTTATTCAACAATAATAATAATTATTATTATTATAATAATCGGTAATCTTAGAAGAATAATCGAATAGCTCAGGATACTTAATATCAATCTTTTAGAAAGCCGTTAGATTTTAATTGAATATTATTTTCTCTTCGCACATATAAAACGTATTACTTTAAATGTTCTAAACGTTTAATATAATTCGATAAAAATTTCAATATTATTCGCATAATTACTAGTTTTATCAGAATAAGAACGTTTTACCAAGATCTTCCACATTATCGAGGATATTACTTATCAATAATAATAATAATAATAATAATAATAATAATAATAATTGTTCATTAAAAAAAGAGTGATCAAAGAATAAAGATAATTAACATCGATTCTTTAGAAATCTCTAAAATAATTTAGAAATAATTTAAAATACCATATATCAATTTAAAAGACTATACAAATAATATTAAGAATAATCTGAATAATTTAGAAAAAAAACAAAGAATAATAATTTCACGTATCGTTTTAAAACCACTTTCGTTTGCTACTTTTTTTTTTAAATTTTTCTTTCGGAGAATAACTTTAATTAATTTCTATATATCGGATACTATAGTTTCTATAATACATAGAAAGATATATCAAGTTCGATACATAGTAAATGTACATTTCTAACAGGTTAAGCTAGCGTTTTTTGGCGATCGATTGCGTTGAGAATCACGCGTGCGGAACGAAAACACGCAAGCAAGCAAGCAAGGAAGCATTGGCTTTGAAAAGAAGAGAAAAAAAGGATTTGACTCGTCATACCATTTTTTTTTACTTTCTTTCTTTATTTCTTTCTTTCTTTTTTTTTTATTAGTTGCATTCTGCGTATCTGTTCGTCTATCTAGCTTTGAAACACACGAGGGGGGAGAAGTAGAAAAAGGGGGAAGGGTCAACCAACGATGTTTCTACACGGTACTGCTGCAACCCTTTGATTCGCGTATCGACTGTCTGCCACTCGTCGAAGGGTGAAACAAATTTGTTCGACGTACGTTTTACATAAGCATGTGTATATATCCCCCTATATGTGTGTGTAAGTGTAAGTGTATTTCTGTCTGTCCTATCTAACTGCTCTCTCTCTCTCTGTACATGCGTGTATGTATTTACAAAAAGATTTCCAAATCCAATTGGTTTTTCTTCTGTACATCTCGTAACAAGTATTCGGATATCTGAGTATGCATGGATTTATATGTATACTTAGAGAAGGTGTCTCATTTAATTAATTTAATTCTTTGATAACGTTGATATATATATACAGTAATCCCCCCTATAACGCAGTAGATTCGTTCCGCGTAATGGGAAAACGCGTTGTAGGAGTATTCTCAATTGACACAATGTGCAGAGGTACGTGAAATTATCTATGAACTGTTAACTGTCAAACTACAAATCATTATAAATTTCACAGTACAGAAATACGTGGAAAATCCCCGCGTTATTTGGGGGAAAACACGCGTTATACGAGGGACTGAAATCGCGTAGTATGAAAATGCGTTATAAGAGTATTGCGTTATAGGGGGGATTACTGTATATATATATATATATATTTATTTAACAATTTAACCCTTTGAGCTCTAAGGACGCACATATGAGTCTGGTGAAAACCATTGGTATGAACTAAGGATGCATATATGTGTCCGACGAAAACCATTGGTGTGGACTAAGGATGCATGTATGCATCTGTCGATTTTTTCAATCATCTACATCTATAATTAGATTTATTATCATCTACGAATTATTTTTTGTCGTTTAGAATCGTTTAGGTTAGTTCACATTGAAATAATAATTAAATGGATGTAACAATCGATCAGATCGATTTTCGTATTATGACAGAAAGATATGATAATACGAAATCAGTTGGACAACTTAAAATGTTAAATGCACAGTTTGATTCTAATCGTCGATGATTTAAAAGAACGTTGAGAGAAGATCGGGGAATAAATTGTTGGTAATGTCAAAGATAATGATCGATGCTTGATCGATCATTATATCGATGATATAACCGAGCAAACGTGAGTCGTTTTAAATCAGGCATGGAAATGTAGAAGAGTTGAGGTATGGGTGAGAGGTTGTTGAACAGGGGAGGGATTGGAATTGAAGAGAGTTAACGTGGGGTGTACTCGATAATTAAAGGACATAGCTTCGGGCGATTTTAACCGAAATTGGAAGTCACGCTTGATGGTGATGGTTAATAAAACTTTCCACGTATACCAACACGCGAGAAGGAAGGAAAGAAATTTCGAAAGAAGAAAAATGATAAATTAAAAACGATACAGAAAATTTCTTTTTTTTTTTAAGCTAATTCATATTAGGTGTACAAATAAATTTCCGCCGTTCTTATTAAATAATTAAGCATTTGATGATTTTAAATGATGTAAAATTGCTTGCTGAGTTACTCCTAATATAAGTGCAAGTTTTTTTTTGCGTTTGGCACAAATTTTCAACCAATAATGTTTCCAATTTTAACCATAATTTAATCATAAAGCCATATTTTGTTGAACGGCGATAACTTATTTGTACACCTAATATATTCTTCGAGTTATGGAATAGAAAAATTAAAAGAGAGAGAGAGAGATAGGGGTTTCAATAAGTTAATTCAAGTTAATGAGGTAAGAATAAGACAAAGTGGGAATGAGGGGGAAATAATAGAGCCGAGTAAAGTTGGTTTAAAAAGATGACCTTACTTGGATTCCTCTCTCTCTTTTTCTTTTTTCTTCTTTTTACTCTTATCTTTTCAACACCAACGAGTTAGAGATGCTAACGGATAAGCGAGGTGGAACGCGAGAAGTGGAATAAACGAAAGGTGGGAGAAAAGTTTTCTTCCATGAGATTTCTTATCAAAATGCAAATTCCCTTTTTGCGATCTTTTGCTATTCTCTTATGTACATCTATCTTTATCTTATTTCTTTCTTTTTTTTCTTTTCTTCTTTTTTAATTTTTCTCTATTTTTTTTCAAATATACATATATACATAATCTTATTTTGTATTTGAAGTAGAAGTGGATAAGAAATAATATTTTTAATCGATATTTTATATTTAATTTCTTTATTTTAGAATTTATTTTTTTTTTTTTCTTTGATATTTTAATTCGTATTTTAATTCGTATTATATTAAACAGAACGTTACATTTACAGTCTATAACAAACGTCAAAGTTTTCTTCCTACAATGAAATATTTCGTCTTCTAGTTTCTTTTACCAGTACATTTGTTTTCTTTCTAACTTCAGCAAAATTTACCTTGAGTGTTTAATTATATTCACAGTATTTGAGTTTAACTAGCACTAGAACTACCGGAAAAAAAAACTATGCTACTCTTACCAAAACCAGTTCAAAATGACTGGTAATTTTAATCGTAAAAACAGAAGAATTGTTTTATTGTTTTGTTTTATATTATCATATAAAATGAATATAAGGGTATCGAAATACATCTACATGGTGCCAATTTTTCAAAATATCATAATTTATTTATAATAACAACATTTTTAACACTAGAACTATCGGAAAAAACAATGCTACTTCTACCAAAACCAGTCAAAATAACTGGTCATTTATAATCGTAAAAACAGATGAATTGTTTTATTGTTTTGTTTTATATTATCATATAAAATGAATATAAGAGTATGGAAATACATCTACATGGTGCCAATTTTTCAAAATATCATAATTTATTTATAATAACAACATTTTTAACACTAGAACTACTGGAAAAAAACAATGCTACTTCTAGTGCTAGTATGGTTTTCATTTTCATTACATATATTCTTACCATTCTACTCGTACTATATTTTATTCTCATATCATATTATACATTATAATATCAAAAATATTATATAATTTTATTGAAGAAATTTATAAAATATCCATAACCATAAACTAGCTAATCATTGAGAATTTTACAATGTACGATTTACAATTTAGATGAAGGGTCATTGTGTGTCTATGCAACCCTTCTCTCTCTCTCTCTCTCTCTTTCTCTCTTTTTCTCTCTCCATCATAGCGTATGAAAAAGCTACCCTCAGCCAAAACACCCCCGACAAAAACCACTCTCTTTTTCTTCCCCCACTTTCTCCTTCCCTCCTTTTTTTCTTTTTTTACCCTCGTGCTCATCATCGTCCCTCGCACTCGACGCCGACATCACTCTCTGAATACTTTCAGTTTGTGCATTCACCGATGTCGCTTTCGTACTTTCGAGCGATCCAATCCGAAGGCCACTTTCGCGCAAAAAAAAAAAAAAAAGAAAAAAAATCAGCAGCAGCAGCAGCAGTAGCAGTAGCAGTAGCAGTAGTAGCAGAAAAAGAAAGAAAAGAAAAATCTTTCTCAATTTGTCCGCAAATTACTCTCTTCTCTTCCCTTTTTTTTTTCTTCTCATCGAATATACGAGAGTGAAAAAAAATATATGGACAAAGGGGGGAAAGGGGGAAAGGGGGAAAGGGGGAAAGGGGGAAAGGGGGAAAAAGGGAAAAATGAGGAAAGTGGGAGAATGGATGGAAAAGGGAAGAGTGGGCAATGGTGGGGTATAGGTGGTATCGAAATGACCTAAGCTTGCTTTTCTATTCGTTAACAGCAACGCGACAACAACTATTAAAATCGTCGTCGTTTTATCTAACCGACTCGTACACGTTTTCTCGTAACACTTGGTATAGGGCCACGAGCGTGGCCAAATAAAGTCATCGTGATTATAGCCATTCGTAGAGAAGTAGACGTTTATTTCCCGACGGCACGGGCTTTAGTCTATCTCACCTTTAAAATGCTCGGTAAATATCTCTGTATTAGTGAATCTGTGTGTATGATGTTGTTTATATGTGCCAACCGATTTCCCCCTACGTTTTCAGACCCATCCAACAGTTTTTACGAGTTTTACGAGAGTTTATCACGAATACTTAAGATTAAACGGAGAGAGAGAGAAAGAGAAAGAAAGAATATTAGTTTTTACAAAAGAATAGGATTATGATTATTGAAAGGAAATTAATAAATGTTGATATGTTTTTGTTTTTTAAATATTGTTTAATTTAAAAGAATGATCTGAAAAATGCATGTTCGCGGAGAGAAATAAATCCAATGATTGTTTTATGATAAAAAGAATTTGTACGTAAAAAATGTCAGATTTTCATATTGAATATTTATTGTAGAATAAAAATGAATGTGAAAACAATTATTATTAAAAAAATTAATATATATATGAAAAGATTGTTTTACAGCAAGTAGTAAAAAAGGGAAATAGTGGGAAAAAGTGGGAAAAAGTGGGAAAAAGTGGGAAAAAGTGGGAAAAAGTGGGAAAGAGTGAGAAAAAGAGAAAAAGAGAAAGGTTTCTCGCGTGGCTCGTAAAACCGTAGAGCTTTTATCAAGTCTCGCGATAAACGAGCGAACAAGTTCGTATATGCGTGTACTCACGAACCCAGAGTATGCTATCTTGCGCTCACGTCGTTACAATTAATAATGCATGCGATATATATACACATATGTATATAGATATAGATGTGTGTGTGTGTGTGTGTGTGTGTGTGTGTGTGTGTGTGTGTATACAGGAGGCTCGTTCACGCGTATAACTCGAGAATAAATTTGTACCTTGCGTCCAAGAAGATCGTCAACGTTTCTCGTCGTCGTCGTCGTTGTTTTCGTTGTTTTCGTTGTTGTCGTCGTTAGAAAGGTGATTCATCGTAACTAGTTTTACATCAGAATGATGAATGAAAGATTCGAACACTTATACGAGCTTTTATATATTCAAAATAAAACAAAAATCGAAGAAACACCTCTGTGTGGTATGTTTTTTGAAATTAATTAAATAATTTCTCCAAATTTTGAAAATTCTTGGATTATTTCATTCATTTCATTTAATTGAAATGAATAATACGTTAAAGTATTTAACGTGAAAAAAGGAAAGGAAGAAGATAAAATAATGTATAAATTTTATGAACGTGAAGATAGTCAATGAAGAAGAAGAGGGTGTCTATGAGTAAAACGAAAAATGCGGAGTCAATGGAAATTTGATAAAAATCGTTTTAAGTCAAAAAGTCGATGTACATTTAGCTTTTTTCTTTTCTTCTTTGTTAAAGTAGTCGTAGATTACTAAAAAGATTTATTAACGATATAGAAGAATCTAATATTGTTGATAAATTATTTTAAACATTTGTAATGTGAATCTTTGAAGAAATTAATTAATCAATAATACTAAAAATTAAAATAATCTGTGAAATAACTTATCAAAGATAATACTTTTCTAAATAATTTCTATCTATGGTTTGTGGTGTACGATCTTTTCGAAAAAGAAGAAAAAGAAAAATATTAAACACGACGTATTCCTTGCAAGTTAATAATAAAATCTGAAATATCATTAAACCGATCATTGACTCGCATAAACGGGTTTTATTCTTAGACTCGTTGCATTGATTCGTCACATCGTAGACACGTTACTCCAATTATTAACTCAATTTTTCCTTCCATAATTCATAAGGAATAGAATGAAATATTGAACGTAACAGTAACACTGGTTAGATTTTTATACACGTGCGACTGGAATAGGAAGGTCATTGAACTTTCCCGATGCAGGTATAAACCCAACGTTCCCTCTTTCCTCCACCCCCTTTACTTCCCCCTTTCCTTCCCCCTTTGGAACGTGTGTTGTATTCCTTGTCTTTCTTCCTCCTTCTATTTCCTTATTCTTCTCCCTAGCTTCTTCTACTTCAACTTCAACTTCTACTCCTACTTCTACTTCTACTTCAACTACTTCTTCTTCTTCTTCTTCTTCTTCTTCTTCTCGCGGTTTTATCGATCACATTACACGGGATGAACTTTACGTTCCAACGATCTTCGACGAGAACGACGGTCCCTCCTCCTCCATGGGTCGTTTCCATGTTCGTTGACAAGGAACGACGAACAAGAAAAGGGAATAAAACAAGGGTTCTATAGATACGCAAGAAAATGGACGAAAGAAACATTAAACGTAAAAGAAGAAAAAAAAAAGATAGAAAGAAAAATGTGCCATTAATTATCATTAATTAGAACACGTTCTTTAGGTTTTCAACGTTGTCGTTGTCGTCGTCGAAAATCTTCGTGAGTTTGAAAAACGAAAGGAAAAAAAAAATCGGACGAACAAAGCGTTACATTAAATAGCGTAAAAAAATATATAATGCAGATAAAATAAAAAAAAGAAGGTAAAGAAAAAATCGTTAATAATACATGGTGGGGAAGGAGAGAAGGGAAGAAGGGGCTTGTGTTAGAGTTTCAACAAAAGTATGAAGAAAAAAAAAGAACACAATTTATAGAAAACAGAAGATAGGAGAGTAACGAAAGAGTTGGTTTGCGTTAGTACGAGAAAGAGAGAGAGAGGGTGGTAGTTTAATTAGTCAAATGGGAAAAGATAGAAGGAAAAAAAGAAAATAATAATAAAAATGAAAAGTATACGTACTCGCGTTAGGAATAGTCGGTGTAAATGAAAAAAGAAAAAGAAGAAGAAGAAGAAGAAAAAAAATAAAAACGGGGCGTAAATGGTGTTAAAAATCAACGATAGATCGAAATGGTGAATGAGTGAGTGAGTGAGTGAGCGAGCGAGTGAGATGGATAGATAGATAGTTAGATAAAGATAGAAAGATATTCCAGTCCGCGAACGATGCATGAAAAATTCAATCCCGGAACGCATTTGCTAATGATCCTTTCACGCGTTCTCGTCTAAAACTGTATATCGTTTTTCAATTAGCTGATTGAACGACCTGTCCGAACGTGAGATACGAAACGTGTAACCAAATGCGAGAAAGATCGTTTCGCTAGACTGACATTAGGATGAATTAATATGAAAAAAAAAAAACTTGGTCGTCCAATGTGTATCATTATTATTTCATACGAGTTTGACAATACATTTTTATTATATTTTTATTATATATATATATATATATAACACTAATAATAAATATAATAATAATAATAATAATAAAATATAAAATTTAA
>JACGTP010001014.1:0-14269 GCA_023678845.1 Mischocyttarus mexicanus
AAGAATGACACTCAACTTTGATAAATCGATTATTAACAACTATCGAATATTATTATTATTGTTCAAAAGTATATAAAAGATTTTCTAATTAATGAAAATTAATATTTCACAGATGGAATGACAGGAAATTAGACGAAATAATAACAATTTTAAAATTAAATATAAAAATATCGTCTTTTTTATTTGAACCGATTGGTCACGTGACTATTTAGTAAGCTTCCCATTGGTTGTAAGTTATTTGCCAAAGATATTATTCAGTTTCGTACTTATTATTGTATCTTACATTAGAGTTGTGTTACATGAAAAAGTATAATCTTTAGAAAATATCTAACATTTAGATTTCTAAAATTATTTTCTTATTAGATTTAGTATGCAGATGCATTAAATGATAAGGTACATTTTGGATTGTCTATCATTGAAACAATATTAAAAGAGTTGTGCATGTTTCGAAGAATTTTCGTTTTATTTTTGGGGATTTATGTTTCATGACGCTACGAAGGATTATAAAATAAAGAAAAAGACAAATTCGGATTGAAGCTCTTGGAGTTTTTGGGTTGAGCCGGTAGTCACATCAAAGGAGTAAGAAAATTTAAAACCCATATCGCGTGCGTGTGTCTGGAATAAGGAATGTTATATTAGCCGTGCGCGTCTTCGGGAACATCTCTCAACACGAATGCATGAATCCTTATCAAATTATATCCTTAACTTCCCACGGATTATTTTACGTTGTTCAAGTAAATAGTAATAATATTCCTTAACTTTATCTATCCTACATGGTATTGTACATTTATCAATTGTAAACATTTAATTAAACATTAAGAAGATTATTGTTAATAATATTAACACATATTCGTTTGCACGACAAAAATTCCTTATTTGTATAATAATATTCCTATATTACAAAAAATAATTGATTTTTCTTCTTGTTTTTAATTCTAAATAAATTAAATTCTAAATTTTTCTTTACCAAACAGAGATAATTCCAATAAAGAAATGATTTTCTTTTCTATTTTATCGATGCAAAAAATTACCAAACGAATATATGTTAATTATCGTCATGTGTTTTCCGTACGAAAAATTAAGAGTCTTTTCTTCTATTTTGTCTAGATTTTTATTTGTCTATTATAACGTAAACTAGAAATAAATAACAGTGCCGTAGATGTAGGGTGAATAGGCCCCAGTGGGGGTCACGTACTTGTAATGAAATTATTCTTCGAGTTTGTATTACAATTTCAACTCACGTTTCAGTTTAAACGCAATTTCCTACGTTCCTGGACTTTCACACGATTACGATAACAATCTTAACGATAATGTCTTTAGTGCGAACGGAACCAACGTTGTCAGAGAGTGAGATTGTTTTTCTTCTATTTTGATTTAATTTTGTATAATAGTTGATCTCATTCTAGTTCTCTCTATATATTATTATTTCTCTTCTCCGTTGAAGTTTCTTATTTTTGTTCTTTTACTTTATACGTAACATTGTTTCCTGATCTCGTAAAATGTTTTATTTCTCGTCTCATGTAGGAAATCTTAAAGACGATCATATAATTCATAAGTTTGACCAGTGGACCGTAAGTTATGCATATCCAAAACGATCCCCATAAAACATACTGGAAGGGTGGATCGGAGTCATTACTAGAAAATGTGGCAAATTGTGTGTAACAACCCCTCTTGAACGTTCGTAGAATGCGAGATTAAATTCGGTCCGAGTAAACCGTTTCACGCAACCCTCGTCAACTGTGTTCCTCCTTTTTTTATTTTTTTTTTTGTTCTTTTTCTTTATATTTTCTTCTTCATCTTACATACATAGTCTTTTCCATTTAATGTTCATTCAAAGAATCTTCTTTAGAGAGAAACGTTTAAAAAGTATTTCGAGTTATCTCATTTGTACATTTTAGCAATCTAAACTTCTTTTCGATGGAAATAAAATATTAAAAAAAAAAAAAAAGAAAACGTGTAAATACGTATGTAGATTTTTTATATAAAAGCAATGATAAAATATTTCTTTATTGGGTGGACAAGTTTACCCTATTGTAAGGGTGGAAAGAGAAAGTTGTAGAATGATAGAGGGCTGAAAAGAAGTAGAAGGGAAAGATTTCCGGTCTCTGGTCCATATTTCGTGGTCACCCTGAACAAATTCGTAGGACAAATGTGTGTTTCTTTGTGGTAACCATCAACAAAAGAGAAAGAAGAAGAACAAGAGAGAGAGATAGAGAGAGAGAGAGAGGAAAATATGAAATATAAATAAAACATATTCTCATATTCCGGCGGCAAATGCGATAAAAATGCGGGAAGATCAGAAAAGATGTTACAGGAATATAAAGTAGTTTCTTCTTTCCATCTTCTCTTTTTTTTTCTTCTTTTTTTTTCTTCTTCTTCTTCTTCCGTACCTTCGAATCAATTAGTTTAATTTCTTTTTCTAATATTTTCAATTCCATATTTTCTTTCTCGTGATAGTTTGTCGTTGAAACATTTAAAACAAATCTACAAGCATTTATGTTTATATTCAAAGTAATTTAGCAGTGAATTAAAATACATTTCAAATCTCTGAATGATATCACGTGTTTGAGATGAATCTTCAATCTTCCATCATCAGCTTAACATCCGTCATGCTTCAAACGTATATTTCATAATCCGAATAATTTATCATTATACCAAGCTAGAACGTTTGTCCATGAGAATGAATCAGAAAGGAGATCCTTGTTCCTTTTTCTTTTTATTTTTTTTTTTTTTATCTAAAAGAGGAGCTGTTTTTCTCCATTTCTTTCCTTTTTATATGTATTTTTTTTTTCCTTGACAAAGCATTGCATCGTCCGAAATCACAGTGGGATCTCCCTTGAAAGAATATTATATGCGAACGAGTACCGAATGTTAAAAAGTTGAAGAAATTCGCGAGAATGGTAAAAGAACGTTTAAGTATGGAATACGTTTGTTTGACACAAAATAATGTTACAGTGGATAATATGACGTGACTTTTAAAACAATAACAATTAATCTTTATCACTGTTAATCAAGAAGAAAGAAACATTAAGATATTCCTCTTATTATCCGTACCACGAAATGTCCCATTTAAGAGGGCTGAGAGAGAAAGAGTGAGAGAGAGAGAGGGAAAGATAAAACAACAAGACGATAAAGCAAGATGGAGACTTAATTAAAGAATGGTCAGATCGTGCACATTTGATAGAAGTGTGTGATTCTATTTTATCTGGCTACAGTTATCTATTGGTAAAGGAGATAAGATAAAAGAAAAGAGAGAAGTCCTATGAAATTTGTGGCTCGAGACTGACTATACACTGACACATCCCTTTGACGCGAATCCAAAGTTTTTCCCTCTTTTCGTAACTAAGGGTGAACAGACCATATGTGGCCTTCTTATCACCCCCTCCTCGATAATATATATATATATATATATATATCTTATTCTATCTTTCTATCTTTCTATCTTTTTCTCTATTTCTCTTTTCCTTACTCTCTTTCAATATTTTCCTTTTCCTTCGAAACGAGTGAAAATAGACGTATGGACGGAACTCGAGGCCACGGAACGGAGGGTCAAATTGCGTGGGTCCTCGAGTAAAACTAAAATAAAAGAATCATGCTGGCTGGGGGTCCAGTAAAACCTTATGTTCTCATTGGAAATATTTTGTCGGTTGCATGTACATTAGATTCGAGATCGTTCGATTTAGAAAATTCAACCATTCATATCTATCTCTCATACCTTTTGAAATAAATTATTTATATATATATATATCTTTGTATTAAATGTATATTTAGAAAATAGCTTAATTAATTATTAAATATATTTTATTTTATAAATTTTATGTTAATCACTCTCTCTCTCTCTTTTATAATTTCAAAGATATTTAATGATGTATATATATTTGATTAAAATGAATGTAACCATTTGACAACGATTGAAAATAATGTATTAGATGACATTAAGGAAATAGTTGGTTATCGAGAAAGATTGGCTTGAAATAAGGAAAAGGGACAATACTTTTTCAACCGATATAGTTACGGGACATCGATCAGATGTGATCACAGTGGAATTAGCCGTCCCTTGCAGGAGTCCGGTACTCTTACACCGAAATCACCCACCCTCTTACATTTTTACTTCCGTCGAAACCTCGAAACTACCCCTCCTCACCCTTACCCCTGTCGTCTCACGTTATAGCACGCTTGTTTGAGGAACAATCGTTTAACGTAGAAAACATCTACGGTTAGACTTCGGTAAAAGAGATCTAGATGGTTCACCTTAATATATTATTTCTCTAAATTACTTTTCTCTAACTTAATTTTTTTTATTTGTTTTTACATCGAATCATTTCTTCTCAAATAAAAGATGTATTAATATATAAATATTATTTAATTTTACAAAATAACAACAAAAAATTGTCGACTTATATCAGAAGTTGTAATAATAATGATGCAGGTATTAGAAAATCTACGTAAATAAATTTGGATAGATTTGATACTGGTTAGATAAAAAAAAAAGAACAAAAAGATTACAGGCGCCCTTTTTTTTCTGGGATGACATTTAGGTTTTTCTTGCAATGGATTTTCTTTGTCTTGCTTGAAGCTGGTACGTGAAATTTGAGAATTGTCATACGAGGTATCACGCTGAGCTTACATGTCGCGTTTTATGGCTTTTTTGTCGTTGGAACTAAACTTATTACACAGGATAGGGGGGCAGAGAAGAGAAGATGGCATTGCCCACTCTTTCATTCCTCTTTCTCTCTCTTTCTTTCTCTCTCTCTCTCTCTTTCTATCCTTCTTTTCCACCCCCGATCGCGCGTACGAGTAAAAGGGGAAGCTTTTTATTAAATCACACATCTCGCGTGCTCGTAGTCGACCGATTAATTTGCCGTGACGCTTCCTTTTGTGGCGTCGAGCCAACGTTGAGAAACGGCGTCGTCTTCATATTTCATGTCGTCGGTGTGGAAGACGATCTTCTCTCTCCTTTTCTCTCTATTTTTCATTCCTTTTTCTCTCGTTCGTTCTTTCATTTCAACTCTCTAAGGACCTTTCTATTTTCACTTTTACTCAACGACGATGACGAGACTTTAAAACGTCGAAAAATTCACTCAAACACCGAGATTCGTGAAGCTGCTTTTTAACTTCGTGTAACGAATTATTATATTTGTTTTTTCTTTAATCAATAATTACAAATAGAAGAAATATTGTCATATGCTATATTGCTTGACAATTTTTTTTATTAATTTTACTAACAATATAAAATCTTTTTTCTTCTAAGCTTTATCGTAGGTACTTCTTTAATTTTTTAAACTCAGCTCGCACACACGTCATACGTTAGAATCAGTTTCAAATATCAATTTAAATCCAATCTAAAATTGTCTACCTGTAATTAATTAAAATTGAACGAACATTTACCTTCTTTCTATTTCGACAAAACTTTCTAAGCCAGTAGAAGATTACAACAGTGTCATTAATTTATGGCGTCGAATCTTACGGATTGGAAGTTATTACGATCTGATTTCATTTCCAAATTTCTCATTGAGATATGGTTTTACCACCCTGGAAACGAGTAAGTGAAGAAAGCTCGAATAGAGTAGATGGAAGAGTGTGGGATGATTCTACTCATACAGGACACACGTCTCCTTTCCTTTCCTTTCCTTTCATTTTTCAGGCTAGGTTAAATGGCCAGTGCAAAAAAGTCATAAAATAAGTTATAATTTGGCGCACACTCGGCGTCGGGATGTTCAATGTCCTGTGTGATCACTATAGTTCGCTCGAACGAGTACGAGAAGCCCTCACCCTTAGCTTACCAACTGCCCCTCTCACCCCCCACCCCGTAACACTATACACAGACTGTTTTCTGCCGTCCGAGAATTGTGATGTTACCATTTTCTTTCTCTTTCGTTCCAATTTAACGTTGAAAGTGAGGCGAGAGACTCGCAAGATATACCGGCTGTATCTGTTGGAGTAACAGCTTCTATCCAATTCCAGATTAATTGTAGGATCGAACAGAAGGTCTTGGGAAAAAAGGGACTAGAAAGTAAGGAGAATGATCAGCAAAAAGTACGATCTAACTTGTCCTTATTTTCGTCCTTGTCGATAAGTCACTTACAAGGATGTCTCTCTTCCTAAACTTTTTAACCTTTTAGATCGTTTTATTCTTTCTACTTATTTTTCCTTTTTTTTTAACTTCAGCAAAAATGTCTTACAATTAGATTTGTTTTCTTTTTCGACATTAAATGTTCCTTCAGTTTTTGAAAAGAATTTGGACGAAATTGGCGAATGGAGAGGAAAAGTAAACTAATGTTGAAGCTAATTAGATTAACTCATTACGTCTAATAAAGACAAAGATAATCCTAATCATTATGATTGTTTTTGGTAAGGGAGAGAAGTAAGCCAAATGACGCTCGTTGTTGAACACCAGGGGTAAAATATCGCTCCCTTAAGAGCTACGCTGATTTGACATAAGATGGGGTGGAGGGGGAGATAGGTCAAAGGTCAACAGGAAGGAATATCCTAAATATGACGCATCAGAAATAATGATTATATCGTTGAGAGAATATGATTTTTGAAGAAATACGCATGTAGGATAAATAAAAAAACCTATTTAATATAATATTCATGAATAATTGGAAAGTTTAATTATTTGTAATTAATTAAAAGAGAGAAAGAAAGACAGAGAGAGAGAGAGAGAGAGAGAAAGAGAAATTAATTAATAATGAAATAAAATATTCAATGATACGTGTAAAATGAATCGACCAACCCCTCTCTCCATTTTTTTATTAAACAAAATAATCATCTGAGATATTTTGTAAATGATGAGTCAACTCATCACGAAAATATTATTCTTAAAATCATTTATCGAACGATTTATGGATTTAATTAAATACGTTGAATATGTTGAAAAATTTTGACAGAGATAATTTGTATGCATGCTAATGTCTTTTTTTGTTTCTCTTCGTTTAATTGTTTATAAGAAGAAATGATAAAAAATCAAATATCGATTTTCTTTGATAAAATCTCATCGAATTTTAACCCTTTGAATGTCTTGCCTTCTGCAACTTTGGCTAACAGATACTCGGCACCACTTTGTTGCGAAAACTTGCGAATACTGATTAATTCTATGGTATATATTAGGTGTACAAATAAGTTATCGCCGTTCAACAAAGTATGGCTTTATCATTAAATTATGGTTAAAATGGTCTGATGTCAAACGTCATATCGTAAAGTAAGACATCTCTCGACAACATAATCTTGATATATTAGTGATTTTGTATTGGTATCGGATATTTATTTTCCTTCGAAAATGTCGAGTTTTTGGCCGAATAAGCGTCATTTGCGGGAACTTTCGATTTACTTTTTGAATTAGAAGAAATTTGCAGCTAATGCGCATCGATTGCTCGTAGAAGCATATGATGAGGCTTTCTTAGGTGAGAGAAGATGTCATGAATGGTTTTTAAAGTTCAAGAACGGTGACTTTGACGTCAAAAACAAAGTACGTAACGGAAGGCCGAATGTGTACGAATTCGCGGAATTGGAAGCATTATTGGTTAAAGATTCATGCTAAACGCAAGAAAAACTTGCACTTATATTAGGAGTAACTCAGCAAGCAATTTTACATCATTTAAAATCATCAAATGATTAATTTTTTAATAAGAACGGCGGAAATTTATTTGTACACCTAATAGTTTTGGAACTAACATAAGTAAGCTATTGTAATGATGTTTGATTTATACGAATTTGAAGACATCTTTGAAACATATTTCTGTAAAACATTAACATTATATTTCTTATAATTTTGTACAGTATGATAAATTTTGAAACATTCCCTGATTTGTATTGCAGGTTGATTTGTGCACATTTCACAATAATAATTCGTTTGATGTATTTCAACTGGTGTTTTTCTATCAGAACAAACAATACAGTCTCGTTTTCTTTTCCCTACCAAGGAAATAACAGGTCACTTAATAAATCCCAGTCCTGACACATATATGGCAATACTGTTAACAGACTCATATGATTTTTGAATAGAACCAACCTTCAAACGATACGTGTCAAAATTTTATAACGTTCTGATAATTAATTTACAAGTTACAATGGTTTTAGTAAGCCAATCTAATATATCTTACAAATTGTACCATATTTTGATTTGACAACTTATATCATTTGAACAGAAAACTTTAGAGAAATAAGCATCTCTCAAAAAGTGATGTTGGAATAAATTGATTACCCGAAATAACAAATAAACTTTGATGTCTCCTTAGAGGAAACTACCGAGTAGTATTCTAGAAATACTATATTCTTTGAGAAGAACCAGAGGGACGCAAAAGGGTTAAATACCACTGTAGTATAAAAAACTGTCAAAAGATGTGAAAGAATAATTCCAGATAATCGTGGAAACAAATTCCCGTAAGTACAAGCGCGTTTATGGTAGGAGTTGGAGTGGGTTGTGCACATCGACTGTATCCGTACGATCCGATACGGTCTGATACGGTAGTTACAACCCAAACTGTCGATCGGAATTGGTAACAAGGCGGCTGGTTGACGCTCGTATAGAGGGTGGTCCTGCTAGAGAAGGATAGTCGAGAGGGAAAGGGGTGGGGAAGGGAGGGAAAGAGAGAGAGAGAGAGAGAGAGAGAGAGAGAGAGAGAAGGGTTGGTAGGAAGGGGGTCGTCCATAAATCTTGGCACAATCGAGGGTGTGGTCAAACGCAGTGTCGAGTGACCGTGGTTTCGTCTACAAATCTATAAAGGAACCCCCCTAGGCAACCCTCTCTATGTGTCCATCCTTCTAACCACCCACAATAATGTTCATCTATATCCTATGTGTGTATAAGTAGAGATCTCTAGTAGCTAGATATTACTGTTGATACATTATACATACACTTAATTCCTACAATTTTCTATGTTACTCTATGTACACGTACTTAAGTACATATATTACTGTTCTCACATGTACACTATATTAAACTAGTGTAGATTTTATAGGTATCGTATATGTAGGTTTATATATAAGGTGGTCTATAGAAACTGTTACCATACAGTTATTATGAAAATTGTTACATGTATCTATTAGCAAATGTGATATCGCAATATTGAATACAATAATTAGTTTTATTTTAAAATGATTTTGATATAATTCGATTAGGATTTAATTTGAACAAATTTTGATTCACACACATACACACATTATATTATCTAAAGACGATATGATAAAATGATAAGGACCATTGTCTGTAACACTTTATCTGGACCACTCTGTATCGGAGCAGTCTGTTGATGTAAATGTGTGAGTGTATGTGTGTGTGTATGTTCGGTACAGTGGCTAGACAAACGAGCCTGCGGGAGCGTTGGTCAAACACACGGCATACCTCTCGTTCGGCCAATAATATGTTCTCGTCACTAGCAACGCTGTTACTGTTGCCGATGGCACCGTTCGACGACCAGATTTTCCCCTTTCGCGGAAATTACCGTTTTTCGGTGATTTATCGGCCAGTACTACGCAGTACTATCGGTGAGCCTGTACCTCTCTTCCAAAAAGGAATTACCCCTGGGATGTAATAGGATGCGTGTGTACGTGTATGAGAAAGAGGGTGACTGTGAATTTCCTGCTTTTATGCAAAAGGAAAAAAGGAATTGATAGGGGACAAGAAACGTAACTGACCAGTCATGAATCAATGGGGATATTTGAATTAGGGAATGTGTTTTTGATTTTACGTAAAAAAATATATATGTTTTTAACTGTGATAGCTATTTGTTGAATAAATTATTATTATTATTATTATTATTATTAGAATTATTATGTGAGGTATATTAAAGATTATTTTCACGCGAATATGTATCTACTGTGATTTTATTATCACGTTTCGTGTCACGTGTACCACCGGTGGTACACGTAGATAACATATTTATTTAATACACTGAAAACATATGTTTATGACAAATGTAATTCTGTTAAATATATTTCTACCAAAGGAATTAGGTATTATAGAAAATAATAACTAAAATGATAACTAAAACTTATGGATTGATGATGTAATGAAATATTGTGTCATGATATAATAATCTTTAGTGAAAATATCAAATGATCTTGCCACGAAACGTGTTAAATGTGTGATATTATTTGAAATTATAAAATGCAATGATTGGAAAATAGTCGATTAAAAATGATCGATGATTCCAATAGATACAATAGTTTGTAGAAAACGTGGGAACTAACTTTTATTCCTTCCCTATGTTGTGTTAGGAAATCATGGATATCATTTGTCAGCAGAATGACTTTGTGCCGGAAGTTAGAAGGGGAATTAGTTGAATGCACGATTTCCTCCTATCTAATTTCAACGATTATCCTACTCGAATAATCTTCTATCTCATTTCTATCTTCAATAAATATCGAGAAAAAGTTACAAAAAATGGAGTTCTACGAACGATCAAAGAAATATGCAAGCAGTTGACTTCTCTTTCTCTTAAGTTTACTTTCCTCTTCGAGGTCGTCCTGTGGTCACATAATGCATAAAAATGTCACGGATTTGTCTTCAAGGGCGTATACATACTGGAATAAAAATTGAACGAGATCATTCTTTGATTTCACTAAATTTATCGTCATTTTACCGCAGGTACTTTTATTCTCTATGCGCGTGTATATACGTGTGTGTGTTTTTTTTTAAACAATATACACATTCTCATTCGTGAAATTATTTTTTGTAAATATTTATGGACTTTAGTAATACACAAAAAAAAAGAAAAAAAGATTGTACGACAATGATTTATGTTTCAAATAAATGGTTGAATTATTTCATTTGAATTTAACAGTCTGTTTGGGATCGCGTTCGATATTGAAAAATAAAAAAACACAAAACAGAAAAAGAAAGGAAGTTTGGCATACGTTCGGTATAAATTTTGAAAACGATTGTAAAGTGCAGTTTACCATGACCATGACTATACTTATGGCTTATTAACGAAAGCAAGAGTAACGAACAAATTGGCCGCACTCGAGTGCTTCTCTCTTCTGGCGTTCGCCTCTTCAATGACAGGCTCAGTTACGTGGGTAGCACTGTATTTCCATATTGTAATGTCCCGTATCCTGTTCGAGACCAACGAACGAACGATATTATTATGCGTTAACAAACCATTTAAGTGTCTCAGGTGTTAAATTGTCTGTGACGACGCCTCAAACGGTCACCCATTCGATTCGAATCGATTGTCCTCGAGTCTCGATATATCTTTCGATTATGTTATCTATCACGACAAAGACAACGACAAAGACGACGATTATTATTATTATTATTATTATTATTACGATCTATGTACAACGATACTAAACAAAAAAAAAAGAAGGTTTTAATTTGTTGATAAAATTCATTTGAAAATCTCTACTACTTTCCTATCTTCAAATTTCATTTAAAATTGTCAATTACTTGATCACTTCGAAGCAAGAAAAAAAATAATAAATGAATTTAATTTGTTGACGAGATACTTCACCTAAATTTTAGATTATTATTTGAGGGAGGTGGGGGGGTGGAGGTAAACCAAGAGAAAAAAAGAAATATTTTCTATAAAGACAAAAGAGTGGAGGAGTCATCCGAGTTTTCTTAGAAGAGAACTTAACAATAACTAGTGACGAATATCATCCGGTTGGACTGCTAATGGGAAACAAACAACTCGACTTACTTCGGCAAAGGGTATAATTATCTCGAGTGTCAGAGTTGAAAAGAAAAAAAAAACATAAAGAATGGGGAAGGGGGTGAGCAGGGGGTGAGGGGGAGGTGCGAGGGTGGTGGTAGCGATGGTGGGTCGGGCACGTCGACACCAAGTCACATAATCATTCTAAATTGGCCGGAAAAGAGGTGGGCAAGCCCGTTACGGCGAAATGCGATTTTAATTTTCGAAAGGGTGTGACTACCTGATCTCTGTCATCATTTGTTATTCAGATTGCGCCGAAACGAGATATCCGATAGTCCCTGTCGTATCGTATTCGTGGCCACCTTTAAAAACGATCAAGTCTCCTCTCACGTGAGACAGAAACTTTCATTCTTATTTTTCTCCCAATTGCGAATTAGTGAAAGAAACACAATTTTTGTAATACTTATTATTAGATTTAAGATTAAATCCTGACACTTTTTTAATTATTATTAACACGTTCCGTGTGGTAAGACATTTTTGTCAGACTTGTCGTTCAAGCCATTTGATATTATTCATTAAAGATTGTTGTATCATCCCACAATATTTCATTATATCGTCAATTCATAAGTAGTTTTATCATTTTAGTTATTATTTTGTATAATACTTAATTTCTTTTGATAGAAATATATTTAACAGAATTATTAAGACCTTGAATAAATTTTCACCGTTTTTTTTCCACAAAATAAAAGCTTTATTTAAAATGTAAGGTTCAAGGTTATGGTGTAAAGTTCAATATAAGGTTCTAATTGTTCGTCTTGAAACTTTGTCGGTTCGTCAGAATGTTCAAAATCCTCAAATTGAAGGAGGAATTGAAGGTCTCAACAAGAATTTTCTGTGTTTTAGCTGCAAATTTCTTTAGAATAAAGTAGTGCAATAAAATTCACCACAAAGACATTAAAAATAGACAAATGGTATGTCATTTCTTAAGAAACGGCGAGAACTTATTCAAGATCCTAATACATTTGTCATAAAAATATGTTTTCAGTACATTAAATAAATATATCTGCGTGTACTACCGGTGATAAACGTAGCATTGAACCTGTTAAAATAAGTCGAGAAGAAAATTAGAGAAATATTTATTTTGTCAATCTAAATATCTCATTTTACTTCATAAGTATATTAATAATGGAATATATTTTTTCCTCATTAAACTCTCTCATTCGTCTTATCAAGTAAATCATGCCGTTAATTATCGCGTCGTAATTCCTGCCAATTCGACGAAGCGTTAAGTGCGATAAGTGGTCTTAGAGAGAGGTGCTAACGCGTCAAAAAAGAACACACAACATATATACACACACACACACACACTGAAAGAAGGGTGAGCAAGGAGAAGAAAAAAAGAACGAAGTAAGAAACGCGATGGCAGGTTCGAGCACCAAAGCGTGAAGCTTTCGATTATAATCGAAACTACGTTTCTTTAATTCTGACGATGAGAGTCCATTGACATTACTTGTTTTTCCGTTTCTCTTTTTCGACTTAACGACGAGAGATAAGTTTTTTTTTTCTTTTATTAAATAAAATAAATACCAAAAAATCACTCTGTCATTATAATACGTTGTTATTCATCAGTAGGATGTATAAATTGAACGAATTATTTTTAAAATGTAAAAAAATCAGGCAAAGCAACGTTTATTAAAGATTCCCTACGTGTATTTAATGTGCATGTGTTAGCTGTGAGTTGATTGGTATCTAAAAGATGAACGGCTTGGTGAAAAGAAAAAACAAAAAAAAAAGAAAAATAAAACTTTCTCTTCGACTGCTCCCTTCCAGCTGCTTCTCAAGAGCAACTGTGTGTCTACATATAATAATTCTTTTTTTTTTTTCTTTTTCAAAGGGGGGAAACACATTTTCTAACGATAATTCGAGCGATCAGAGTCGAGCAGCGATAGGGTTGAACGATTAACTCGATCTTAAGGACACTATCGTGGATTGATCTTGGATTTCGTGACAGCTCGCACCTTTTATATCGTATAACCTTTTTCAAACATAGTACCCATTTAAATACTTTCTTCTTAAACGGTTGGTGTGAGTAGGAAACTTTTTTTTTATATATATACCATATATTATATGTGTACCCAAATTTTTCCCGAAACATAATATGTACACTACTTTTTTTGTTACTTTTTTTTCTTTTAACCATTTATTAATTCTGTAAAATCATCATGGTTTAATCATAACCATTATCAGAACGATTCGTAATATGAGTATGAGTGTTCAGTATGAGTGCTCTGTACAGAGTGACACTTCTGCTGTACGAAGTGTTTATCTCAGAAAATAAATCAAAACTGTGCTTTAATGAAATAACTTTTCTTCTAAAACAAGGCAATTTATAGTTTTAATGTTAAAAAAAATTTATATAAAATTTTAATAATTATATAAGTAACATTTATTTAAGGTATATACAGAATTATATATACAAGTTGTCACTTCCCGAAACATAATACACTTCCTTTCCTGTTTCTTTTAATTATTTGTTAATTCTATAAAATCATCATGGTTTTATCATAACTATTATCAGAACGATTCGTAATATGAGTGTTCAGTATGAGTGCTCTGTACGCAGTGACACTTCTGCTGTACGAAGTGCCTATCTCAGAAAATAAATCAAAACTGTG
>JACGTP010001015.1:0-14268 GCA_023678845.1 Mischocyttarus mexicanus
CTTTTACTATCCATAATACACACATTCGACTCGTTCCTTTCAAGTTAATGTATTAATTATTAAATTTATTCCTATTGAAGTTAATTACTTTAATTGTACAAGAAAACATTGATTAAAGTGTCTTATGAAAAAAAAATTGATTATATTAGTTTAAAATATGATTAAAAAATTCAAATATTCGTAGTTACTCTTATAGTGTTCATAATAGGAGCTTTTACCTTATAACAAGTTTTCTTTTTTTTTTTTTAGTGTACAGAAATTTGATTGAAAATTAGATAGAAAAGATAAAAATAAGAAACAAAACATTTGTAGATTTTAACAATTTTCGATCTTTATAGATTGTGGGTAGGGGTAGAGGAGAGGTGAGGGGTAGGTAAGAAAGGAGATACGGAAACAATTTTTGGCTACGATTTACCTTCCTTCAACACTCTTCTCGTTCTCGCAGTTATCGCGAGTCATCATCTCTCTCGAGGCCCCATGCAATGTGAAGGCTTGTTGCGATCCCCATACTAGTCGAAAGAATTTTCCCAGAAAGTTACGCCCTCGCGTGATATCGTGAGAAATTAAATATATATATATATATATGTATACATATACACAGATATACATATATATGTATATGTATATATAGAATAATTTTACCTTGTTTTCTTTTTTATTTCTTTTATTCTTTTTTTTTTTTTGCATAAAATATTTGACTTTTGCCAGCCCCTTTTTTTTCTTCTTTCATCCAAAAACACAATCTAATCTTCTATTAAACATCCCTTTTTTTTATATCTCATCGAGTTAAACAACAACAAACAACAACATCAACGAGAAAAATGAAAATATCATCGAAAGAAAAAGAAACAAAATGAGCAAGCATTAGAGAAAATATTTCAGAATAATTGAAATAAAATAAGTAAAAGGATATTTCGATTAGATAACAAGAAGAAATCTAACGTAAAAGAAGTAATCGACGAGTATGAGGAATTGTTCGCAGAGCACGCTTCACACTTTCAAGGAGAGTTTTCTTTTCATATTCGAATCTTTTCGATCAATTTGAATTTTATTATTCAATGTAATTTTGTATGATTAATAAAACAAAAACAAAAAAAAAGGGAAAAGAAAAGAAAAGACAAAATCAACTACAATCGCATTAGATTCACAAGAGATCATTGTTATTAATGATCACCAGAAAAGATTTATGGTTGATCTAAAGTCACCACCAAGGTTTTGATTTTTTTTTTTTAATTATTATCACCTGTTATGAAATTTATATCGGCACTCGTCCGATGCCACGATGTCCATTAGGAGTATGTAGCTAGCTTGCCTGTCTAACCCGGACACCCTCACTTTATACGCGGGAAACATGCGTCTGCGAACAATTTTGCAATCGCAAAAAGAAAGACAAGGTCAATTAGTTTTTACCGTTCACCGTTCTCTTTCTTTTTATTTTTATATATTCATTTTAATATATTTATTTTAATATTTTTCATTAATTCATATTATTCACTCGAATTTGTTGTTTTTTTTTATACTTTTGTGTTTCTCTTGCCTTCCTTCCTTCATCGATCAATAACTAAACACATAAATAAACACACTCATCGCACTTATACACACGTATACACGTGCAAACATTTATCGTTTTTACAACTCGTCTTGAAATATCCTGATAAAACTTATATTTTTCTCTACCAATACTCTTCGTTAGTTGAAAACAAATAAATAATTACTATTTAAGAGGAAATCTATCGTCAAAGAAATGATTTTCTGTTAGCAAAGTAATATAAGTACACCTAGTGGTTCTAGTTTACCGGTTTTAATGGGAAGGTAAGTAACGATTAGAAGAAAAAGCTTGATAGGTTGTCCTTAATTAACGGTATATATATACTTGAATAAACTTTCAAGATTTGTATTGTAAAAAAACTAAAAAGAAAGAAAAAGATGATATTCCATGATAGATGATTTTAATCAGGATCATTTTAAACGAGTTGTCATTGATGATCAATAATAATTCTATTATTTTCTGTCCTCTTTCTTTCTCATACATACACACACACACACACACACACACACATATATATACTCTCTTTCTTTCTTTCTGCAAGTCAGTTCGAGCTAACTCGAAAGCTCTACCTGTTGTGAAATTTGTATCTGTAGTCGTCAGCAGCAACGATGTCCAATAGGAGGATATACTTGGCCTTGGCATCCAGACCGGAAACTCGGAACTTCATTTGAGGGAACATCTGCCTGGACCCCCGATCAACACCGAAAGTACGATTACATAATCTTATCATATTTCATTTATTTATCGACATTCATCAAATTCTTGTTTTTTAAATATATCAATGAGTTTTATAAAAAGTTATCCATGTGATGGGGGTATATACTTTTTGGATTATTATCTCAATACATGAACTAATATTATATTATACTATTAGGTGTTGGAATTAATTCGTAGCGTTTTTTTACAAAATAACGAAAAATTACATTATTGAAAATACTGCCCATCGCTTGCTACTACTTTTTCCCATTTTTCATGTAACTGTCGAATACCCCTTTGAAAAAACTCTTCGTCCTTGGAGGCAATCCATGAATCAATTCAATTTTGGCAATCCTCATAAGATTTTAATTTTTCCCCTGATAAACCATGAGCCATTGATCGAAACAGGTGGTAATCCGAAGGGGCAATATTCGGAGAATACGGCGGGTGGGTTAAGACTTCCCATTTCAATGTTTCCAGGTATGTTTTCACTTGCGTTTCGCCACGTGAGGTCGAGCATTGTCGTGCAGTAAAATAACTTTATCGTGCCTTTTGCTCCATTCCGGCCGTTTTGAAAAATAAGATGTGTTGTAAAAAAAACACCTAATAACAGCTGATTTACGATAAATTCGTTTCTGGAGGTAAAAACAAAATACTGTAATAACCATGTCATCTCTTATCAAATGCTACGAATTAATTCCAACACCTAATATAAAAATGTAGTAATATGATTAAACAATAAACATGGTATGTTATATTCCGTGTACTAATCGAATATACCTAAATATAAACAAAATAAAAGAGTGAAACATATTGGAAATAAAAGAGAAAAGAAAAACATATTCAATTTGTTGCATTAGCAGAGTTGACATATCCAATAAGAAGTATCTTACTCTGAGGAAGCGCGAAGAGAGAAATTGAAAATTTTCTTCAAGTAGGATAAACTATATAGGTAGAATGTGTATACGTCCCCATACCTTACGTTACATACCTAGGGTACATAAGTCGGTAGTGAAAAGTGGATTAAAAAGAAGGTCGACGACCGTAAGACGAGTTCTGCGGGAGCGTAGGGGTCAGAAAGTGATTCGTGCGATCGTCATAAAGTAATCCGAGAAGCGCGTCGCTTCCTGTAAGATAAACTTCGTGGTCTGCTTCGTTGATGCGCTGGTGCTTCTCCAGAAAGAAAGAAAGAAAGAATAAAAGAAAGAGAGAGAGAGAGAGAGAGAAAGAGAAAGAGTCACGTCGTCAGTTCGAAGACGACAAGGATGCACGATGGAATCCTGAAAGGTCGGAATAGAAACGTGCACGAGTCAATCTCAAGTCCTGTCAGACGACGAAGACGACGAAGACGACGAAGACGACGAACGCCGGATGCTGGAAAACGCCGAAGAAGAAGAAGATGAAGAAGAAGATGAAGAAGAAGATGAAGAAGGAGGAGAAAGAGAAGGTGGAGAGAGAGAGGAGAATCGAGCGCGTTCCCGCGGAATAAAAAGCAGATCTCGTTTCATCTCTTTCTTTCTCTCTCTCTCTCTCTCTCTCTTTCTCTCTCTCTATCTCCAGTAAACATACATACATATATAGAGAGTATATTGTATCGTGCATGTAGAGAATGCGTTTGAGTGTACGGAGTTAACCTGAACACACAACTGGGAGAATCATCGAGAAGGTAATACGAACTCGTTTGAAGTTATTATTAAAAAGTTATATGACGAAAACAAAAATTATTCCAACTGTTGGTCATGTATATATTATTGTTTGTTCCCTAAGAAAAAAATATTGACACTCTGCTTTGCAACAAATTGAACGTTATATTATAGAAATTATTCTTCAATCGATCATACACATTTTTACCCATTATCAAAATCTTATCTATTCTACGACTTACAAACTAAGAATTAAAAATAAATTATTTTAAACACATAGATAATATATATATATGTATATCCTAAAAGTCAGTCACATTAATTACACATACAAATGTATCTAAAACAATTAATAATTATATCTTAAAAATACTTTGTACCTTGAAATCTGAAATAATAATAATTGATCAAAATAGATCCCATTGGAACAATTTACAAGTACGATACTTCGTTGTTATACACCTTAAAAACAAGACGAATTGTTTTCATAAATATTTCAAATAAAAAATACATGTATAAGATAGTTTGAAAAGATAACCCAATGGTCCGTTTATAGACAGATACTGAAAAAATGTATAAATAATCAAATCGAGTAAAAACGATTGATTTGACTTTTATGTTTAATTCTAAAGGTTCTTTCTCTCACTCTCTCTCTCTTTCTCTCTCTTTCTCTCTTTCTTCCTGGACTAATAGCTTCAGCCTCGACACAAATAGCAGGACGTTTCTTTAACGAGTCGAAAACTTTAACATCTAACCATTCGTACAGTCTTTGCTTTCGAGTTCACCTCGAGCGTTTGTTAAAGGAGAATCTTTTTGAATAAAATTACCTACGACAGACCTTTACCCTCTCTCTTTCTCTCTCTCTCTCTCTCTCCTTCCCTCCTTCTCCAAGACATCTTACGAGAACTTTGTTACCTTTTTCTTCGCGAAGCATGCCTGGCAATTACGAAAGAATGAGAGAGAATAAGAGAGAAAGAGAGAAAAGGGAGCTGGGCAAGGTAACGTGAAAAACTCGCAAAGAAAGAGAACCAAAGAAGAAAAAAAAAGAAAGAAGGAGAAGAAGAAGAAGAAGAAGAAGGAAAAAAAAGGAGTATCTTAAAGAAAAGCTACCCTCTCTGAAAAGACATCGACGAAGTTAGAACGAGAGTCACGCCAGTGTAAATTCTCACAGGTGTGTACTCTCTCTCTTTCTCTCTCTCTTTCTCTCACCCCCCGTTAGTTTTTTTCAACCCCTCGTTTATCACGCACAAAACTCTCTTTTCGACTAATTCGTTAAGCTAATTTTTCTTTTTTTTTTTTTTCTTTTATAATTTTTTTCCTATTATATAATATTATTTTTATTCCTTTCTCGATCCGTTTGAATCTTAAATGGAGGGGTAGATTAATTCTTGACGAAATAGATCGTTACCAAATGTTATTATCGCGTTTATACAAAAAATTCTTGATTTTACAAGTTGTTAATATTTCTAGAATCGATTTAATGGTTCTAACAAATTCCGATACATGAATTAATTTGATCTGCAAGTAGTCCTCGAAGATTACCAACATTCAACGTAGAGAAGAAAACAAACATATCGTAGAAAAATAAATAGAGGAAAAAATATGAAAGATGAAGGAAGAAGAAAAAGTAGAAGAAGAAGAAGTTGAAGGAATAAGGAAAAGAATGAAGAAAAGAAAATATATATCTCGAGCAGAGTTTGCGTATTCTAGGAGTTTCGCGTCGGCCAAAGACGCGAGTGCTCTTACGCGTTACAACGGTGGAGGCCAATTACGGTAATTAGCCACGACCATAAACGAGTCCTCGTGAACTGAGAGAGAGAGACAGAGAGAGAGAAAGAGAGAAAGTTGGGAAAAAAGGGGAAAGGGAAAAAAGAGACAATGCGACACACATACACGTACACACAAACATATATACATAAGCAAAAATATATCGTTTAAATCTAGGAATATAAAAACTAATCATTATTAACAAGTTCTAAACAATAATCGATATATACAGTAAACCCCCCTATAACGCGGTACTCTTATAACGCATTTTCATACTACGCGATTTCAGTCCCTCGTATAACGCGTGTTTTCCCCCATATAACGCGGGGATTTTCCACGTGTTTCTGTACTGTGAAATTTATAATGATTTGAAGTTTGACAGTTAACAGTTCATAGATAATTTCGCGTTCCTCTGCACATTGTGTCAATTGTGCGTTATACGAGAATACTCCTACAACGCGTTTTCTTATTACGCGGAACGAATTTACCGCGTTATAGGGGGGATTACTGTATATGTATATTTTTTTTTTCTTCCGTATAATAACGAGAATAAAACACTCGATGAATGAACGTGATTGTAATTTTACATCTACCGTTAACACATATTTGTTCGCATGATTAAAATTCATCATTTTTATATTACAACAAATAATTGATTCTTATTCTTTTTTAATTCTAAATACATTCAATTCTAATTTTTATACCAAACAGAGATAATTCCAATAAAAAAGTGATTTCTTTATTGGAAAGAAATTGCATTTTGTGAATGGCAGTGCAAAAAATTATTGGACGAATATTTGTTAAGAGATTAAATATTATAAAATTTATTATTATTATTATTATTATTAAAAATGTACAATAAATGTATGGATATAAACGAAGAGAAAATACTCTTTTGGAATACTGTTTATCAAATCGACAAAGGTGTATATATGGTCCAGATGAACTCAAGATGCAGTACGAGCGAAAAGACTTCAAAGGAAACGAAAGAGTGACAGAGGGGGAGAGGGAAATAAAAAGTGACAGAGAAAGAGAAAGAGAAAGAGAGAGAGAGAGAGAAGAAAAGAGGAAGCGGCTCACCGCAGGGATTTTTGGGTAGCATCTGCCTACTGTCCGCCCGTTCGAGAATTTTTCCGCAACGAGTAAAAAGAAGACCAGAAAAGAGAGACGATGAGAGACGATAAGAGAGACAGAGAGAGAAAGAAAAAGAGGGAATGAGGAGCACTCGCTCGCGATAAACGAGACACATTCGCATTCACGATCGAGGAGGCTGAAGGATACTAAGCCGGATTATCCAAGCTCTGCGAGCCAAAACAGCCTCCCGCGGGAGGACACGAGGGGATCATACCTATATACCATATATATATATACCTATATATATATTATATATACATGTTTTCCGTGTACGATCTTCAAATCGAAAACTCGTCCTACCGAAAGAGAGAGAAAGACTATCTCCAAAATAACCCATGTTAAGAGTCTACCATGTTCTCTCATCTCTCTCAACCTACGAAATAGCAAACCACCCTTTTGCCCTTTCATCCTTTCGAACTTTGATCGCAGTTTTCACGGATCTTAACCCTTCGTTTGTATGCGTACCTATTCGCGTTCAATTCGAGATTTATTTTTAATTCGTACCTAGAACTCATTTTTTCTCAACAAAACTTTTATCATTTTTTCTTTTTTGGAAGAAATTAAGTAAGTTTATAATAAAAATTGTTTATATATTGGACAATGTTTTTGTTGTTCCTTCAAAATTCATAATTTTAAGAAGAAAGACTTCCAAAGAAGGTTTCTTTATTTCGATGACTCTCTTTCTCTCTGTCTTTCTCTCTCATTTTAATTTTTTTCGATAAGAAACGTTATTTCTTCTCGTTCTCTTGAATCGTTTGAAACTATAACACTTTGAAAATCATGATAAGAATGAAAGAATAGTACAACTGTGACTGAATTCTATGAAAATCGGATATTACCTTTTAAAACGTTCACACGATAGAGAAAGATAAAAGATAATCCAATGTTTCCTTCTTTCTCTTTTACTATGTGAGAAAGGTTGTAATCCTCAATCCCCCTCTTTCCATCCGTGACATTATTTTCTATGCTTTCTTCTGAATCCCCCCCATCCCTATGGAGAATTTAATTCTTTTTCGATTTTAACGAGATTAAAAGAAGACAAATGTAAGTCCTCCTAATTAGGATGTGAAGAAAAATGATGCAGAATAATAAAAATAAAAATAAAAATAGGATTCTTAAAATATATTTCTGTTTAGCAATAATTTCTAATTATTGTGGAAAAATAAAGTTAAAAAAAAATTAATAATTAAAACAAAAATATACAAGATCATATTAAAAGAAGAAAGACATAGAGAGACAGGAGGGCGGGGAGGGGAGGAGGGAAGAAGAGAGGGGGTAAAAAGATGGGAAGGAAAAAAAAATTGATGTAATTTCCTGGCAGGTTCATCGATGCGTAAGATGATCACCAACGACGACTACATCCACAACGACGTCAAGATTTAATGACGTCAACGAGCGACGAAGCAGCGATGCGAACTGCGCTTACCCTCGAGCGAAATCAAACACACGCCGTTGGGGGTTTATCATCGATTTATTTGTAAATACCGTTACAAGCATCAACTCGTTCGAGAAGAGAGAAAGAAAGAAAGAAAGAAAGAAAGAGATCCTACCACTATGCAATAGTGTTCGTATTTTCAATGATATCTTTAGAATCAGACAAATTCTTTCCTAACTAACTCTAGTTTTCTTATTCAACTCTACGAACGCACAATAATTTATATATAGGTGTACAAATAAATTTCCGCCGTTCTTATTAAAAAATTAAACATTTAATGACTTTAAACGATGTAAAATTGCTTGCTGAGTTATTCCTGATATAAGTGCAAGTTTTTTTTTGCGTTTGGCACGAATTTTCAACCAATAATGTTTCCAATTCCGCGTATTCGTACATTTTCAACCTTTCCTTACGTATTTTATCATCAACGTCACAGTCTCTGTTCTTGAACTATAAAAACCATTAATGAAAACTTCTCTAACTTAAAAAAGCCTCGAAATATGCTTCCACAAACAATCAATGCTCATCAGATGCAGATTTCTTTAAATGAAATAATTTAATCAAAAGTTCTCGCAAATGCTGCTTATTCGGCTCAAAACTCGACATTTTTAAACAAAAAAAGATATCTGATATTAATACAGAATCACTAATATGGCAAAATTATGTTGTCGAGAAATGTCAAACCTTACAATATGACATTTAACATCAGTCAATTTTAACCATAAGTTAAATATAAAGCCATATTTTGTTAGACGGTGAAAACTTATTTGTACACCTAATATATTATATTATATTCACATTTGTTTAATTAACAGTCCATAGTTCAAAACCAACACACTTGTACTATCAAACTTAGGTGTGATTATAGTTTCGCACGAATAGATTTTTCCAAATGAATAAAATATTAAATTATATCACAGCCCAGACAACAATGATAATAAAAAGAAAAGATATAATTGAAAAGAATTATTCTCACATGTCGGAAAAAGAAAGGAAAAAAAAAAAAAAAGAAAAAAGAAAACATTTCACAGATAATTTCAATCTCAGGTTAAAAGATAGGAGCGTTGAGTTTAATTCATTCAGAATGTGGGTCGATTCGTTTTATTTCTTGCCACCACCACCACTACTACTACTGCTACTACCACTACTACTATTACTATTACTATTACTTCTACTACTACTATTACTATCACCACAACACCATTAAATAGCACTTGTTAACTTTTCCGTTTATGTGTATGCCGTGTGTAATTCCGAAGCAGGACCTTACCGAGGAACGTTAATAGTTTTACACGGATGCCTAGATCTTTCAATGTAGTGTTACCAACATGAGAAAAACTAAACTTGTATAAACATTCTGGTAAAAAATGTTGGCAGAACAAAGTAAACTCTCTAATGCATATGTGTATGTAATATATAGAATGGATGAGTGTGTGTTTGTATGTGGTGCATGTGTCTACTGTTATTCCTGAGAATCTTCCATGATATCTCAAACTGGGAGTGGTAAATGATTTGTCCATTTAAGGAAACGTAAGTTCTGTTCGACGCGATCGACTGTTCAATTAAAACAAAATACAATTAAAAAACAACAAATAAATAAATAAATAAATAAATAAATAAATATACAACAAAAGAAGTGTTTTCCTTTGTTTTTCTTTTCGATTAGAACGTTCGAATCTTCCAATTCATGTACTTGTTGTAAACTAACACAAAATCTGTCATATATTATTAATAGGTGCATAATATAAAGGAGATGCAGGGCAGAGTTTGGGGTGAAATAATTAATTAATTATTATTCTGTATAATAGAACGATTCGATTCTGTGAATAATATTTGAATTAATCGGAGATATGACGAAAGAGAGAGAGAGAGAAAGAAGGTGAATTATCAAATGTTCCTAATACGTTCATCATTGATTTTGATATACGCATACACGTTTGATATACATTAACGCAGTATTAAAAGAATCTATTCATTTAAAATATCTTCATCTATCTAAAATAGAGTTTATTATATTTATTAAAAATTATATAAGAGGAGTAGGATGATTAGTATTGAAAGATAGTAGTATTGATAAGATGACTTATCAGGGACATGAAAAAAAAAATTAAAAATTAAAAATTAGAAAAGAAACACACCCGTTAGAGGAGTAAAAAAAAAAAATAATATAACGAAGGATGATAAATCGGTGACGTTTCGAAGCGAAAGGGAGCAGGTTGCAAGCGATAGAAACGTAAAAGCTGAGGAGAAATGAGAGAAGAGAAAAGAAGAACAAGAACAAGAAGAAGAACAAGAACAAGAAGAAGAAGGGAGAGGTGCATTCTTTCTCCGTAGCGGTTTTAGCCGGGAGCGATCGTTACCGGGAAAAGGAGAATGATTCGCGTGCGAGATGCGAATATCGAGAATCACGCGTGCAACTTACTAAACGCTGGCACGAGGCTTAAGTCATCTTATTTATTCTAAATTCGAAGAAGAAAAAAGAAATCTCTATCGTCTAATCGACCTAAACAATTTTTTGTATCTTTTTGTTTCCACTTAATTCTACATGGGTAGAGAAATTTTAAATGTGAACGAGTTTATGCAAGGAAAAATCAACAATTCTAAAATCTACATCTGCAGATTGAGAAACAATATTTTTTTAATTATTTCTTTGTATTTATTTATTTATTTATTTTGTTTGTTCGTTTGTTTGTCATCAATATTGTTGTTGGTTATCTCAAAGACATTATATAATTAAAACATATTCGTCCAGTAATTTTATGCACCGTCATTCACAAACTGCAATTTATTTCTAATAAAGAAATCACTTCTTTATTGGAATTATCTGTGTTTGGTATAAAAATTAGAATTTAATTTATTTCAAATTAAAAGAACAAGAATCAATTATTTTCTGTCATATTTAAATGACGAATTTACGATGAAATTTAAGATGAATTACAATTTAAGATGAAATTATATAATTAAGATGTCATATTGTGAAAAAACTACAATTATTTGTATTGGTAAAATGTCGATATATATTTTTACGTGATCTAAAAGTAACACGTGCCAACATAGATGGTTAATATAATTAATAATATTATAAATAAATCATTATTCTTTAATTTTCTTTTTCCTTTCATTCGAACTAGAGTGCATTCTACTTGTATATTCCAAAATTGTCTCGAAAAGAAAACCACAAATTTTACTAGCTCCTATCTTTCATTTCTCTTTATTCCTTCTGGAAAAAGAAATTGTCAAAATGCGTATAAATCATCGTCGGGAAGGAAAGAATAAAGAATAAAAAAAAAAAAAAGGAAAAGGAAAGGAAATAAACTTAACGCACCCAAGCCATTATTTTAATTTCCACGCGTCAAGAGACAACCGCCGGAGCAAATTTATCGTCTTTTTGATAACGACGCGAAAGACAGACAGAAAGAAAGAAAGAGAAGCAAGGAGAGAGAGAGAGAGAGAGAGTAGTAAAACGGTTTAGAAAGAATAAGAAAGAGAAAGAAGAACATTGCGAGAGAGTGAGAGAGAGAGAGAGAGAGAGAGAGAAAGAAGATGCCAAGAGAAAGGATGGACTTTATGGGACGACGTAGGACAGGACACAAATCCACTTGCGAAGGGAGAGAATCGAAAGAGTAAGTGAGAGAGAAAAAGACAGAGAAAGAAAGAGAGAGAGAGAGAAATCACTAGTTTCATCCTTGTCTTACTTGAAAGTCAAATACGAGGAAGAAAGATAGAATGAGTCTTGTCGAACAAATCGGTACAAACGATCGTCGTAAAGCAGTTAAGGTCGAGTTTATATACGCCTCTTCCCTTGGTAGGGCCTCCGTAAGAGGCCCAGAAGGTACGAGATGAGCAGAACCGATAGGGAAACCGATAGTCCGCCGGATCCTTTCGAGAAAGGGCTCCTTCCTTTTTCCATGCTCTCCCTCTCCTTACCACTCTCTCTTTCTCTCTCTCTCTTTCTCGAACCCCCGCAGCGACGAATCTTTTTTACCCTGGAGAAAGGGAACCAGTTGGAATATCTTCCAGTCCTTATTCTTCTCCCTTTTGTTTTATACATATACATATATGTCTTATATACTTGTGTATGCAGGTAGCATATAGAAATTTTCATCCTTCTCGATGACATCTACTATAAGATTGAGAAGAAGATATTTTTTTTTTCATCGAATAATATTATTTTTTTATTATTATTATTATTATTGTTATTACTATTCTTTAATTTATTCAATAAATTACTTCTAAGAACAGTAAGGATAAAAAAAAACAAAGGAACGTATGGGAAAGAAAGAAAGAAAGAAAGAAAGAAAGAAATAGATTTTGTTAAGAATCATCATCTAATCGTATTTTCAATCAATCAAATATCATTCGGATTAGCTGATATATACAATTAGCAAAACATAATAATCATGGCATCAATTAACAGTATAATTTATGTAAATACGTGAACGAGTCTAAATGCGTAGCGGTATAAATTAATTAAGCTGCGTCGTTAGCACCGATCGTCTGCTCGAATGTGTACAATAATAATAATATTATTATTATTATTATTATTATTATTATTATTATTATAAACGAACGGTAGCTTAATATTGGTGAGAATAAAATTGATATATTAATCGAAGAAAGATTATGGACGCGAGACTAACGAGAAACGTTGAAAGAACAAGAAAATAATAATAAGAATAATAAATATTAGAATTCAAAACGAGCTCTTCTCTAATTTCTTTCCTTCTTTTTTTTTTTTTTTTTGCATTTTTACAGCTGCTCGTCATTCGCAAATCTACCCTCTTTCTTATCTTCTTTTTATAATAATTCTATATACCTGCATTTTAAATTTGTAACACCTTTTATATAACTCGCGATAAAAAATAAATAACAATATGATGTTTGGAGGCTTGTCATAAACCTTCCAAATATCATTTATAAAAATCATTAAAATAATTCATACTTTCTTTCTGTCTGTATCTTTTATACTAATCTGTAAAAGAGTATATATACTTATCGTTAGATATATCAAAAACGTTATATGTGTGATAGAAAGAGAGAAAAGTAAGAGAGTGATGCCTAAGGGCCAACCTTACAAGATTTCTTATTAGTTCATCAGGTTATCATCTTTCTCTTACCCTACCTCTCCACCCTTTTTCAAGGTGTGAGAAACTCCAAAGAACTCGATCGTAATGACGACGAGCTATCGATATACAGGGTGTTCGAATTATAACGTTCGTTGTATTCAATTAATTACACGAAGAAAAACAGATAAAATAATAATATAAATATTAACGTAATTTATTAGACAAATTTGAAAATAATTCCAATCAAGTTTGGGTAGTAAAATAATTGATAAGATATTCCTCAATAATTTAATATGTAATCTACTTTTAAATAACAATGATACATTTATTTAAAAAACGAACACCCAGTAGAAGAAATATTCTTAGAGATGATCAATTTCTCGTATTCGTTCATTCCAATTAACTCTCTCTCTCTCTCTCTCTTTCCCCCTCCTTCTCTTGTCTTCCACGAAATTCAATTTGATCGAGATCAAATTAAAAATGACTTCCCTGATCGTTCGGAATCAATAAATATATATGTGGATGTACGACGTGTATATAATAATAATTAGGAAGGAAGGAAGGAAGGAAGCTGAGCACCTGTCGACTTTAACTCGATGAAATTATCAACGAGATCGATGTTTTACGAGCTCACGATAATTTGCAATTAATAACGTAAAATAAAGAAGCTCGTGTATTATAGGCGCGAGATCGTATAATAATCTTAAGAAGAGAAAAAGAAAAGAAAAAAAAGAAATAAAGAAATGATATTATAATTTGAAACAGAAGAAAAAAATTTAAAAAAAAAATATATTATTTCATTACATTTTATCATTCTCGTATCATATTAATTGCTAATTAATTTTTATTTGAATTCAAATTTTTATTTTTTTTATTTTTTATCGACCATTTATACTGTCGCCCACTCAAAATGAAGAATATGTAATTAAAGAAAAAAAAAAAAATATACGTTTCAGTATTGGTAAATAATTAAAAACT
>JACGTP010001016.1:0-14261 GCA_023678845.1 Mischocyttarus mexicanus
AGAGAAAGAGAGAGGGAGAGGGAAAAAGAGACAGAGAGAGAAAGAGAGATGAAACGCTTTTATGATTATTAATCGTATTTATACGAAGAGCGCATTCGAAATACCTTATTAACGACAGCCAGTATCGCGCGTTGTGTATTCAACGATGCAACCATTTTTGCTACTTTACGGTACGCTCTTTTCAACATCTTGGAATACTCGTTTCCCATCTTCCTTTCTACACCTTTTCTCAGTCCTTTTAACGTAGATCTTTTGATAATAAGATTTGTAGACCACTAGAAAGATAGGGAAAGAGAAAGGGGTATGTATGAGGTGGGAGAGTAGAGACAGAGGAAGAGCTTTTCTATCATCTCTTTCTATGGTTCATTCTTTTCTACTTTCACTTCTTCTATTCGGTTTTTTCTGTATTTTTAGCAGAAACAATGGGATTTAACGTTAGACGTTCAAAAATCTTTACTATGGTAAAAATCTATTTATTTTATCGTTTAGATATTCTCGCGATATTTCTTTCGACAATGTTTCATTCCTTTTTATTTTATTTTATTTTATTTTGATTTGTTTTTTTAAGAAAATTTAGGAATACAAAAGACTGGTTACGATGGAAATTGTTAAAAGAACGTTTCGCGTTTCACAGCAATGTGTTATTTTTATATTTTACTCTCTCTCTTTCTCTCTCTCTCTTTTTTTTTCGTGTTGATTTTTAAAACTAATGGATAACGGGCTTGGCTTTTCTGCAAAATATCTTGAAATTAAAAATATGTATTTTTGAAATATTTTCGATTTGAACAGTAGCCGTGACTAGGTATTATTACGTTTTCTATTTGAACAATTTGTTACTTTTATTTCTATCTCTCTAGCTCTCTAGTTCACTGTTGTTCGAATAAATGGATATCAATTGAAATTTTATAAAAATCTACACGAATACGAATATAATATTTATTTCATATATTGTTGTTTTCAATAGGTATAACAGATATAGATAAACATTTTTAGAGTTATGCTTAAATTTCATCAATGTTGTTAACTTTTATTTCTATCCTCGTTTAGAGTATTCTCTCTTAGAATTTTTTCGTTAAACGTTACTTCAAATTTATTTCCCCTTCTTTTTTTCTTTCCTGACATACTGTCCTATTCTTTTATCTTCTTTCTTCGAGATTTATTTAATATTTTTTTTTTTAGTCAAACGAACAGATAACGGTAGGTAAAAGGTAAGAAAAGCCGTCTTTTTCCAGTTGAACGAGCGTTCAAGAAGAGACGAGAAAGAGAGAAAAAGAGTGAGAGAGTGAGAAAGAGAAAGAGAGGAGAGGATTGATAAAAGAACTGGAAAGCAATTTCCAGTGAAACTCTGGTAGAAGACAAATTCTAACGAGTAGAAGGACTAATACAAAAGCGGAAAACGAGTGGGAATCGTGGTTGCGCGGGGGCCACCACACAGAGCGTGTCCGTCCGAAGCGGAAGAAAAGAGGAGGTAGCAACCAACCCACCCACCTACCCTACCCACCATGGAAGGCAGGAAGCCAGGCAAGCCTTTAATAATGCAAAGCCAGTTTACGTTTACCGGAGCCTCGGCTACGCGCTTAATTACACTCGTAGACTCGTCCGCTGATTAGATATTGTCTTTCCAACTTCATTCTCGCGGTTATGAAATTCCGTTAATTATTTTCTCGACTGTACCTACCTACCCACCCACCTACCTACCTACCTTCCTACCTACCTTCCTATCTACCTACCACGACGACGACCGTCAAGTCCTGCGAAATTCTACGAGAAATCCTAACGAGATACAGAAAATTAAAGATAAAAGGGAAGAAGATAAAAATAAGGGAAATAAAAAGTAGCATAAGATTGCCAAGGAGTTTTATTCTTTAAAATCGATACACCAGAGTACTTACTTCCACGATTCTTTCCAAGATTTTTCTTTTCTTTTCTTTCCTTTCTTTTTCTATTTCTTTTTATTTTTTGACTTCGTTTAAACAGTATTATTTTAACTTCTATCAAAGTTTCGTTCGATTTTTTATTGAATTCTAATCTAATTGAAATTTATTTTCTATCCATATTGGGGGTTGTATCGTGGGTCTTAAAAATTTAACGTTTTTAATTTATACAGAAGGTGTTTTCGATCAATTTCAGGAGAGTTGATAGGGGCGTACGAAATAAAAAATAAAGGGATAAAAAAAAAGGTAGATTAAAATGTGTGTGATATTTTGATCTCTTGGTTCAAATAAATGATCTTAATTAATTAACACGTTCCTGTGTGTACCACTGGTGGTACACGTGGCACGAAACATGTTAAAATAATATTCTCCTCATCGGAGTTTGTAGTTTTAAATATATTCTTTACGTTATGCAGATATTTCTCGTTTTTCGTTCAACGTCGCGAAAATTTGGTTAATTGGTAAATTTAGTTATATCGGTTTAATCAATTGGAATTTGAGTTCATCTTACTGGAAGTACTTCGTTATTTTTTATTTACCTTGTATTCGAAGTTACTTCGAACGCGTATATACGAGAAAATTATTTAACAAATTCCCAACGAGTATTTAGGAATTTTTTTTTGGAAAGATTTGATTAAATTCGATGGATACACGACGATTGCAAGCAAAAATAATAAACCTAAAATAATCGTTTCGAGTTATTCCGAAGGTATTCATTTTTTTTTCTTACATAAACATCTCGTTATTTTATATTGAAGTTACTGTTCGAAACTTTTAATCGATAGATTTTATAATATTATTCTCATAAGAATTCTCTAAACTTTTCTCTTTGACTAATAATTCAAGATAATCGTTAACTCGTTATTATTCTCTCGCTTGAATAGAGTTCGGATAAGAGCGATTATGGTCTTATGAAAAATAGCGTTAAGCTCGTTCCGCATACGTGATAAAATGTTAAGGTAGTAGGGATTGGGAGATGGGTGGGAGGATATGTTGAGGGTGCTAATGAACACATTGCGGCGAATGTAATTTTACATCACGATTATGAACTACTTCATCATATATTATATATATATTAAATATATATATAAAACATTCTTTTTTACATAAGTTTTAGAACGAATATTTATATATGAATCATATTAGGCTAATATTTCTATAAGAAAATTCTAATGTCATCTTTTCCGACAAACCTATGGTAAATATTAGCAACGGAGCAACAGAGAAAAAGAAATAGAAATTAGACGGAAGAAGAAGAAGAAGAAGAAGAAGAAGGCGAAGGCTCGTTAGTGGGAAATTCTTTTAAAAATTTCTAGACTAGAAAAAAAAAAATAAAAAGAAAAGAATATAAACGAAACGTAGGAAAATGTCTTAAAGCAAATTCGAAAATCCGTTTAAACTTAACATCCAACGTGGTACTACGCGTTGGTAGTTTTCTTTTCTACCATTTACTTTTTCTTTATTTTTCTTTTTTTTTAATCTTCCTTCATCTTTTCCTGTTCCGTTTCGTTTTGACTTCCGCTTGACGAGACTCGAAGAATTTCCATTTCTTTTTCCTGACTAGTCTGAGAGTACCGTGGAAAACGGTTAAGCAATCACGATTTAATTTTTAATTAGTTCCATTGCATTTATATATGTCGTCTGCTAAATTTAAATTCATTATAAATGATTAATTAATGTATTTCTATCCTTGTGTAACTTAGAATATTTTTTTATCTTTCTTTCGTTGAATGATAATTTAATATTCCGAAAAGATCGTTTAATTTGATTGAAATATATTTTTTATATTTTGTATATTATATATTTTATATAATATATTTAATAATAATCTTATTTTACATGCGTCTGAAAACAGGTAACACATTATACCCACGTACTCTAGAATTATGCATAAGAACGTCATCTATCAGTAAGAAACTTTTTAAGCTCCTAACAGGTGAGGAGGGACAGCAAACTCATTCGTAAAGGAACGTAAAGAAGAATAATATAAATACCCGAGCTTACAAAGTATCAACGATTGCATATTACCAGACGCAATATTTTTTTTCCCCTTCTTTTTTTAAATTCATATCGTGTTTTAACATCTACAACGAAATGTTTAATTTTCTAAACAATTAAAGATAAAGAATATTTTGTTTTTTTGGTATATTAAATACATTATCTGTGATATTTGTTTCTTTTTGTTGGGAAATGGGAATAGTAGCTCACAAGTTTATAGAAATAAGAAACACACTTTTATATTATTTTATTATATCAGAGCTGAGGCAGAGACGTCTTTACGCTAGCAAGGTTCTTATGGAAGAGAGCTAAAAGAAAGAAATGCAACTGCGTCCAAGCGCCTATGTAAATAAAGATTAGGCGGCTGTATGTTTACACAGTTCGATTATAATCTCATATAGGGATTCTAGAAAGTGCTAGAATAAGTTTTGAATACGAGAGAACCTTAACGTTCAATCCAACACTTTTTATTTCTTGTTTTTTCTACAACGTAATAATGCATAAAAAATAAATATCATACTTTCACGTCAATGATCGATCAAATATCATTTAGAAGAATTTCATCGTTGGATTGAAAAAAATGTTTAATTTTTATGTTGGTCGACGGATGCAGATTAATCGATAGGAATATTTTTGTTAGAAAAATTTAACTAACGGTTCGTAGAGGGTGAATCGATAGTAAAACAATATCACGCATCGTTCAATACGTGTTAGGAGAGATCATGGTAAGTGAAATGCAGTTGGTAAACTGGTAGAATTGAATCTGCCTGGAACAGATCGAACTGGCTTTGGCAAACCACGCATGAAACACCTGCTACTGATGTTTCTCTTCCGTCCTTTCTCGAAACTATGACAAACGTCCAAGAGAGAGAGAGAGAGAGAGATGGAATAAGGGTCGAAAATGTTTCATTTGCTTCTACAACTGGATCGATAGTTTTCCAACAACGTATGTATGCATGCATGCATGCATACATGTCATACTTGTTATATTAAAACTATAAAACGCGAAATAAATATTAGGCACAGATGTAAAAACATTTTTATATTCCCCAGTTTTTCTTTTCTTTTCTTTTTTTTTTTTTTTGAAGATTTTTTATTCCGAGAGTAATACGCGTTTTCCTCAATGAGATTTTTATGGATTTTTTCAACACTGAAATGTATTCGAACGAACCGTGATTGTACGTTGAATTCTTAGAAATATAAAAATACAACTAAAATGAGCTTAGTAACGTTGGAAAGAAAGTAGAAAGAGAAAGAGGAAAGAAAATGACGAGAACAACTGGTCAGTCGCACGAGGCAATGTTGATAATTCATACACGGGTCTGTAGGTCGTTGATATCATCACGCGAGGGATAAGTCTATGGAAGTCGATGAACGTGAAAAGTACGAACGATTTTAATCTTTAAAGTCTAAGTTGGTTCTGTCGTATAATAAATATATTACAACGTAACTTTACATACCAAAAACTAAATGATTATAATAATAATAATAATAATAATAAATAAATAAATAAAACTTTACCATGCATTCGCCATTAATGCAGATGTCATGACCGTCCAAATAACATCTCGTACCATCCTCGACTTTTTCAGCTAACTGTACAACAATAGTCTCATCTGTATCAAATTGTAGATCATCTTGAGCATCATGATTAAGTGTCCTCTTGTTAGAGCCTTGTTGTTGTTGTTGTCGTTGCTGTTGCTGTTCCAATCGATTGACGGAATTATCAAGAGATTGTTCACCACGACAGATCAAAGAACATGGTCGAGCAGGATTGTAATGAGGATACCATTTCAATAATTGTCCACTGTACGGTATATCGTCGAATGCCGCGCATTGTTCACCACGATAATCACTTGGCTTTTCGCATGGCTGAAATCATAAAAAAAGAAATAACAATTTTTCTACTATAAATTTCGTCAATCGTATTGAATTAGATAATTATTATTTAGATCAAATTTTGTATCGTTAGATTAATTATTTCTCTGTTCGCTGAGTAGTCTATCGAATTTTACATCGTTTAATCATGGATTTAAAAAAAATATATATTCAATAAATAAATCATATAAAAGTATTATTTTCTTTTATAAAATAATAATAATAATAATAATAATAGTAATAAAATGTTACATAACGGTGCAATTACAAGAAGAAACGAATTCTCGCATATTTTTAAACTAGAAGTAGAAAAAAAAAAAAAGAAGAACTACCGAGAGGACTCTTTAAGGTGCATGAACCGGGAGTGCGAAAAAAACTATTTTGAAAATTGCTGCCAGCGGGCAGAGATCGAGCTTGGCTCGGCCATTGTTTCGGAAGAAAGAAAGTCGTTCGTTTTTTTTTTCTTTTCTTTTTTTTCTTTTACTTCTTCTCTTGCAATAAAAAGAGAGCGAAAATATGAGAGAAAGAGAGAGAAGGAATGAGTGTGAGCAAAGTTGAGCATACACACGTGAACAACCCGAAAAGACCGAGTCAATCTCGTAGAAATGGGAAAGGTCTCCGTCGACAGGTGGTGGTGAGTTTTTGAAAGCTTAGGATGAAGAGGGGGGAGGGGGGGTTGTCGAGGTGGAAGAGACCATTATGCAGATTTTAGAACACATATTTCCGTGACTCGCTCGAATCGTTTCTTTATAGAGCGAACGCGAAAAAATTTCTTATGTGGGATTACACTCGATGTAATTCGTCGTATGTGTTATTTTATAATCTCCTCATCCCCTTACCCCCGATAACCTGTCAGTCACTCGTGTGAACACTGATCTTATTCTTTTTTTATTACAAAACTATGGAATTTCTTTTGTCCATTATATTTTGTCTCGGGATTAGAGAGAACCTTTAGAAAACTGTAAACCATAGTGGTTATGGTTACATCATTGTAGATAGATTATGTTATATATTTTATATTAATATTATATATTATATTAAGCTATATTAGGTTGGGGAAAGAAATTCATTATTTAGACGTTTATTTCAAGCTTAAAATATTGGATATCTTTTTGCCAAATCTAATATTTAAATGAGATAAATATAATGCGAGTAGAGATAAATTAAAAAAAAGAAAAGGGTGCAGTTAAAAGAGGATAGGATTATAATAATTTTCTTGATTATGAAAGTTTTTAATCATTAAAAATATTTATAAACGAATAAAATGAGTGTCTATTTAATGTGTTTACATACACACACACACACATACACATGCATAAAAATGATTAAAAGAGATTATAATTGAGAGTGTATTATATAAGAATGAAGTTAGAAAAGTTTAATTAATTTTCTTTTTTTTTTCTTTTTCTCGAAATTATGATACAAATACAAGACTCATAATCTTTTCTATAATACTTTATCAAAGTGTGTTCATAAAAGAGACTACTTCTTCGTGAAAATCGTTCAAAGTTTTGACCTTATTTAACGAGAATTTTAACGTAACGTTCCTTCATCAAGAGAAAAGTAAAAGAAAGAGAGGGTGCATGAGAGAGCAAGAGGGTGAGAAAGAGACAAAGAGAAAGAGAGGAGGACGAGGAAAGTTTACATTTCGAGAAAGTTTAACTACGTAGCGTAGAGAGAATATATTTGTTCAGTCACAAAGGTCCAGTAATATCGATGCAATAATAAATACAAAGTCCGATATTATACTGGTAACGTTAGAGTGTGGCAATTATTATTCTTCTGTTGACATTAGAATATTTACGATAGTTTTAACAAACACTTGCATGTATGCAAATATATATATATATATATATATATATATATATATATATACCAAATGTCTACATGTGGGTTTATATATTTTTAAAATAATACAGAACGTTTCGGTTGGAACTAATTTGTTGTGCGATTAAAATAAATACAAAATAAGAGAGATTAAGACTGTTTATTTAATAAGTGTTTATATTCATTTATGGTAATTTATTTTGTAAATTAAACGAACAGTATTAAAATTAATAATAATGTGTTATAATATTATTGTAGATTATGATATTTACAAAAAAAAAAATGTTAGTTTTTATAGAAAATATAATAAATTATTTGTTATTTTTACAATGTAGTGAAATAATATTATAATAAATTATACTAGAATGAATATAAATTAGACTTTAGTTAAATTTATATTATATTAAACTTAAGAAATTTTCTAATATTAAATTAAATGAGATATTTTATAATTGCGTTAAAATTATTTAAACAGATACTAAATTAAATTAACCGATCATTCCTTAAATTAAATACTGATATCTTTTTCGTAACAAAAAATATTAAACTAATTTATTGAGAAAACAACGATAAAAGATAAAAAGTAATGAACAATATTAATATGATAAATAGCTTGAGTTTAATTAATAACAAAATTGAATGTGTGGAAGAAAATTGCTATGAATTGAGGAAAATCGGGTATACGTAGTTCGAGGTTTTCCCGATCGTTCTAATGTTTTTCTTAAACGAAACTTCTTCTTCTACTTCTACTTCTACTTCTACTTCTACTTTTACTTCTTCCCCTTCTTCGATTTTCTCTTCTTCCTTTTCTTTTTTTTCTTCTTCTTCTTCTTCTAATATGCGTAGGTACTTTGTACCTCCGAGCAAAACTCGTATTCTGCGATGTAACTTTGGGAAAGTAAAATGTTCGTTATTAAAGTTGCCATGTGAAACCATCCTTATATTTCTTTGGTCCTCTTTACTTCCGAACATCGTTTTACTTACTTTCATACTTTCACGTACAAAGAAATTAGAGTTTAGCTTCGATATCCTAACAACGATTAGTTAACTCGAAACACGAGGTTAATGTTACAAGTTGTTCCCTCCTACTATTTTGTTTAGTTAATTTTTCCTAACTCGTTTTACATGTTTAGCTGAATTAAAAACTTTAATATTATTTTTCATTTTCTACAGATAATGTCAACAAAATATTACCGGCGTTTTGTGAACGGCGGTACAAGATATTACTTGACGAATATGTGTTAAGTTAATATGACAATTGGTTAATATTTAAAAAGTTAAAACAACCCAATACACGATACATGCATATACAATAAATAATATTATCCCCCTGCAAAAAAAAAAAGAAAAAAATAGAATTTAGAACTAACGGTGTTGCGTTTTTCCCCTATAAATTTTTTGTTTGTATGTATATACAAAAAAAATGTACAAACGCAATTACATAAAAAAAATCGGCCTCCTTTCTTTTTTTTTTTTTTTTGTTATATCTTTTTTATTCATTTATATTTATATATTTTTTTAGTGTTTTTTTTTATATATATTTTTTATACCACGGAACGCGTATACATCGCGGCAAAACTATTTCAATCTCTGGTACGAAACGTGCGTACAAAATTGAGTCACTGTAAAAGTTAAAACTCTTTTCATCTCTATCTATCCTCACACATCTATCTCATTCGGATACTCGCATGCTCGCTTGCTCGCTCACTCACTCACTCACTCGGGGGAATAAAATGATACATGACGTTTAGTTATGCATATAAACGGGTAACCGGATGAATCTAGGGGAAACGTGAACTATTTTCGACAAAGCCGCTTGGCTAAGCACTTACGTGCATTCATCGAAATACCGTAATTCGAGTTTTAAACTCTACTCGATAAACGATTTACGTTCGTCCAGCCCAGAGCTCGCAGAATAATTTTGGATCTGCATAAAATATACCCCTGCTAACGATGTTCGCGAGTAACGTTTCATACACATACACACATTTATATATATTCTGCTATCTCGATCATTTTAACAAGTCAATTTTCAAACATGCGCATATCTCCAACTATGAATTTGAAATATCATTCTACATATTTAATCACTTTACTCGATCGATGCTCGAATTAATGTGTCACTTAAAATAAAATTGAAAAAAAAACAACAGAGAGAGAGAGAGAGAGAGAGGGTGGAAAGGAGGGAAGAAAGGGTAAGGGATTTTTTTTATTTGCGAAATGAAGAAGATAAATAAATAAATAAAGAAAAATTTGTAGAGGAGTATAGGAGAATAAAGATATTGATCGAGGGTATTCTCGATTACGTTGCAAATAGGAACCGTTCAGGAAGTAAATTGATGATGTTGACGTGGACCGATGGAAAGATCCTTCGGGTTAGACGAAAGAAAAAGAAAGAGGGAAAGTGTGTGAAGTTATTTATATGGGTGTATGTATGTGTGTGTGAAAGAAAGAGAAAAAGAAAGATAGACGTAGTAAGGAAGAAAGTGCTTTCGAAATAGAAGACCAAAAGAAGCTCTCTCGTCCTTTTTACAAGGCTCGTTTTCAACGTTGTAAGGCAGTCCTGGGATTCACTATGGCGATCTATCACACTTCTCTTTCCCTTTTTTTCTTTCTTTCTTTCTTTCTTCTCTTCTCTTCTTTTTCTTTTTTTCTTTCTTTTTTTTTCTCTCCCGACATGCAAAATCCTACTTACGAGACACCTGTTACGTACACCATCGTGCTTTCTTAAATCAACAAGAAAACTTAATTATTCCAGTTGGGTCAAAATAAAAATCTCCCATTACTCTTAACAGACTTTAATTAGATTATGTTAGATATTGAAAGGATATTTTTTTTTTTTGAAATAAAATCAAAAAAATGGATTATATAATAATTATTGTTTCGTCATGTAGAAAAAAAAAAGCAAAATGATTACTCTTATTTATGAACAAGTAAAAATAGATGAAGCGAGAGAGAGAGAGAGAGAGAGACAGAAGGTAACTTAATTAGAATAAGTTGAAATTTAAGAAAGTACAGTTCGGAAAGTTTCATAAAGTGCAATTACTCTCGTTTGCTATCATTACGTATTTTCAGAACAAGCCAGATTTCTTGAGTCGTGGAAGAGGAGAAGAGGGGAAGAAGTAGTCTTAGCCCTTGGGGACTTTTGAATCTTGAATCATCTCAAATTATTCATCCCGAGTAAGTTTTTCAGTAAGGTGGTCCATCTTATATATACATACGTCTCTACATATACAAATTTATACGTGCACTCTCTCTTTTTCTTTCTCTCTCTCTCATACAAATGTATAAATATACAGTACCAGTCAAAAGTGTGGAAACTCAAAAACATCAATTTCAAGAAATAGAATATTTGTAAGAGAGAAACAAAATGTGTAGTCTTTATAATAACCTGGGTCAATATATTTGTCAAAAATCTTACCAATCTTATAGTTTGTATTATTTGTTTTTTTTTTTGCGTGTATTATATTTGGATATCCACCGAATGAGTCTAAACTTTTGACCGATAGTGTATTCCATACGAATGATTTCACATGAGGATTAAAGTGGACCTGAAAGTTAGTAGGTTTGAAGAAGTAAGAGAGAAATGTTGTCTACTTCTGTTTCATTTATATATGTATATATATATATACATATATATATATATAAAGGAGGGAAGGAAGGAAGGAAGGAAGAAACTATGCGAAATGCCGAAACCTGTTAGGAACCCGCACGGAAGCCGCAATGCAGAGTTTAGCTGCTCTTTAACGAGGAATCTCAACTACTCATTAGGCGAAAGCGTTTCTGGATAGGAACACTAGTGTGTTAGCTTGGGGATACCTGGCGGGCATTTAGTAGACGTTTCAGCCGATTAAACGAGTACTTGGACGACCTAAAACAATGAGTATGATACCCTCTCAACGACACTAGATATACTCAGCTTGTTGTCCTTCTACTTTGATTTTACCTATATATGATTATCTCTAATTATAATTATCTTATCCTTGTTATTACTAATAATATCTCGTCTTTATTTTTAATTAAATCATCTTTAATAACTCTTTTTATTCTTATATTACTTTCAGTAAAAAGAAATTAGAATAAACTGAAAGTAAGATTAAACAATAATGCAACAAAGTTTCCCCCTTCTAGTCTAGAAGCTTGATTTTGAGGTGATTTTACGGGCGTAATAAAAAAAAAACAGTAATCATTTTTACGTTCCATGTTCTTATCAGTTATTGTTAATACTTGAAAATTATAAAAATGTATAATAGTTGAAACAAAATTCAAAATTGAAGTCGGTAGAGGCCGTCAAAGTAAGGACTCAAAAAAAATAGGTGTCTCCTAATTAACGTGATTCCAATCTTCCTTGTAATCTGACTCAAAAAAATAAGATTAATTCTTATTAAACAAAGATGTAGAATTATCTGGACAAAGCTGATTTGTGCAAAAAAAATTTTTGCACAAAATGGCGTCTTTCTGAAAAAAAGTTAATTTTTTGCCTCCTTTTTTCAACTTTAGTAATTTTTTAAAAATGGTAAAAAAAAAAAATTACAAAAACCTCTATGTGGAGACAATTTTCATAGTATTGATAAAGTCTGTACCAAATTTTAAGTGAATCGGTGCATTAGAACTTGAGATATCATGTCAACCGTATCGAAAAAAGTAGTTTTGAGAAAAACGCATTTAAAGTTTCGATTGTTCATTTGAATCAGATTAGATGCCGCGTCACTAAAGTACCTATAACTCCAAAACTAATTCGAATTTCCGTAAATACTCTTAGAGGATTATTCTCAAAGGTCTAAACTTTGAAAATATGAAAACAAAAAATCGATTTTTTCGAATTTCTTGACTAGAATACCTCCTTAAACGTGCAATAAGCTTCGAAAAAAAAATACCGAACTTAATATCAATAATATAATATAAATATGATATTAATTTAAAAAAAAAAGTTTTAACAACATCCCGAACATATCCTTAAAAGAAATAAAAGGTAAAAGAAAGCAAAACGAGAAGAGATGTATCAGCACGGACGGGGCGTCGTTCATTTGAGGCCAATGGGTAGGAAGGTGAAAAGAAGGCTGTTTACTGAAATAGCACGTGAATAGAAGGTTGGACCTGGTCGGGCAGTTTTGGTATAGGGTGAAATAAAGAGAAGAGGAAAAAAAAAATATACGTGTAACTACGGAAACCATCCATGTATATATATATATATACACTTACATACTCATATACGTATATGTACATGTAACACAGATCGTAAGAGAGAAAATCGGACCACGTTTTGAACGAGAAACACACGAGAATAAAGTTCTACGAGTGTTGGAAAAAGTCAAAGAGAGAAGGAAAAGAGAGAGAAAGAGAGAGGAGAGAGAGGAAAGAACATTTTCTTCGTTGGTAGAGCAAGTGACGTCTAGCCGTCTTTCGGTATAAAGGAAAACACATTCGTGGTGTTCCCTTTTTCCCCAGCATCGTGTCGAGGGCTACGATAACACGATCCTTTCGCGAAGCATTCAGAAAGGAGACCGAGAAGCTAGCCTTTCGTAGAAGAAGAAGAAGAAGAAGAAGAAAAGGAAGTGGTAGTTGAACGGGTAAGGGGAAGAAAAGAAGGAAGGAAGGAGTAGGTAAAAGGGATGGAAAGAGCATGGGAATGCTTGTAAAAATATCGTTTCTCGTGTTCGGACGGTAAGAGCCTTCGTAGATGACTCTATTTTGCTCAACTTCACGATCGCTTTGAAAACGCTATCGAATGCTTTTTATGTATACATGTGTGTGTGTGTATGTATATAGAAATGTGTGTTACGTGTGTGCTTTCTATTTAATTTCACACTTTTCTTCTCCGGTAACATTAAGACGACAAATGTTTTCCCATATTCTTTTTGTTTTTTTTTTTTATTTCTTTAAAAAGGGAATAGTATTTTATTTCGATCGGTATTTTGTCCTTTTTCGTTTAACATGATTAAAATAGTTTGGAAAAGGAGATATTTTACGAATTTTGGGGGTTGTTGTTGTTGTTGTATTCCTTCTTCCTTTTCTTTCTTGTTCTTTCCTACGATAAGAATGTTCTTTCTTTGTAGAAAAATATAATATAAGATATTTTTCAAAGAGCGCTAGTAGAATTGAGATTCGAGCAAAGGCGTATAAACGAAGAAGAAAGGAACGAGCCAAGCACGTAGTATCTCGATTATCCGTATTTACGGAAATTCCGTGCACGTTAACGCTCGATAACTTTTTCGTAACGGATTACGCTAGAAGAAGAAAACTTTTCTTTTCAAGAACTCACCTCTATTCCCATCGACTAACTACACTCTACGAATCATCAATGCAGTCAAATGGATTCTTCCTTTTAGATATTCTTCTCATAAATATACATCTTATCTCTAATATTATTTTAACTTAAATTAATCATCCTTACGTATTCCCATTTTTATTTCTTTGTTAATCATTAAAATCGTTAGCAATTAAAAAATAGAAATCCAATATTTTTTTCTTTAACAATATTCCCTTTTGTTTTTGTTTTAGCGTAATTTCGAATCATTTTCAAAATCATAGAAATTATATAACGTTTTATGTTGAAAATAAAAGAAACTACAATACATGGACCGGTTATTAAGAAATTTATATAATCAAATTACATATTGATAA
>JACGTP010001017.1:0-14232 GCA_023678845.1 Mischocyttarus mexicanus
CTTTTACTATCCATAATACACACATTCGACTCGTTCCTTTCAAGTTAATGTATTAATTATTAAATTTATTCCTATTGAAGTTAATTACTTTAATTGTACAAGAAAACATTGATTAAAGTGTCTTATGAAAAAAAAATTGATTATATTAGTTTAAAATATGATTAAAAAATTCAAATATTCGTAGTTACTCTTATAGTGTTCATAATAGGAGCTTTTACCTTATAACAAGTTTTCTTTTTTTTTTTTTAGTGTACAGAAATTTGATTGAAAATTAGATAGAAAAGATAAAAATAAGAAACAAAACATTTGTAGATTTTAACAATTTTCGATCTTTATAGATTGTGGGTAGGGGTAGAGGAGAGGTGAGGGGTAGATAAGAAAGGAGATACGGAAACAATTTTTGGCTACGATTTACCTTCCTTCAACACTCTTCTCGTTCTCGCAGTTATCGCGAGTCATCATCTCTCTCGAGGCCCCATGCAATGTGAAGGCTTGTTGCGATCCCCATACTAGTCGAAAGAATTTTCCCAGAAAGTTACGCCCTCGCGTGATATCGTGAGAAATTAAATATATATATATATATATGTATACATATACACAGATATACATATATATGTATATGTATATATAGAATAATTTTACCTTGTTTTCTTTTTTATTTCTTTTATTTTTTTTTTTGCATAAAATATTTGACTTTTGCCAGCCCCTTTTTTTTCTTCTTTCATCCAAAAACACAATCTAATCTTCTATTAAACATCCCTTTTTTTTATATCTCATCGAGTTAAACAACAACAAACAACAACATCAACGAGAAAAATGAAAATATCATCGAAAGAAAAAGAAACAAAATGAGCAAGCATTAGAGAAAATATTTCAGAATAATTGAAATAAAATAAATAAAAGGATATTTCGATTAGATAACAAGAAGAAATCTAACGTAAAAGAAGTAATCGACGAGTATGAGGAATTGTTCGCAGAGCACGCTTCACACTTTCAAGGAGAGTTTTCTTTTCATATTCGAATCTTTTCGATCAATTTGAATTTTATTATTCAATGTAATTTTGTATGATTAATAAAACAAAAACAAAAAAAAGGGAAAAGAAAAGAAAAGACAAAATCAACTACAATCGCATTAGATTCACAAGAGATCATTGTTATTAATGATCACCAGAAAAGATTTATGGTTGATCTAAAGTCACCACCAAGGTTTTGATTTTTTTTTTTTAATTATTATCACCTGTTATGAAATTTATATCGGCACTCGTCCGATGCCACGATGTCCATTAGGAGTATGTAGCTAGCTTGCCTGTCTAACCCGGACACCCTCACTTTATACGCGGGAAACATGCGTCTGCGAACAATTTTGCAATCGCAAAAAGAAAGACAAGGTCAATTAGTTTTTACCGTTCACCGTTCTCTTTCTTTTTATTTTTATATATTCATTTTAATATATTTATTTTAATATTTTTCATTAATTCATATTATTCACTCGAATTTGTTGTTTTTTTTTTATACTTTTGTGTTTCTCTTGCCTTCCTTCCTTCATTGATCAATAACTAAACACATAAATAAACACACTCATCGCACTTATACACACGTATACACGTGCAAACATTTATCGTTTTTACAACTCGTCTTGAAAGATCCTGATAAAACTTATATTTTTCTCTACCAATACTCTTCGTTAGTTGAAAACAAATAAATAATTACTATTTAAGAGGAAATCTATCGTCAAAGAAATGATTTTCTGTTAGCAAAGTAATATAAGTACACCTAGTGGTTCTAGTTTACCGGTTTTAATGGGAAGGTAAGTAACGATTAGAAGAAAAAGCTTGATAGGTTGTCCTTAATTAACGGTATATATATACTTGAATAAACTTTCAAGATTTGTATTGTAAAAAAACTAAAAAGAAAGAAAAAGATGATATTCCATGATAGATGATTTTGATCAGGATCATTTTAAACGAGTTGTCATTGATGATCAATAATAATTCTATTATTTTCTGTCCTCTTTCTATCTCATACACACACACACACACACACATATATACTCTCTTTCTTTCTTTCTGCAAGTCTGTTCGAGCTAACTCGAAAGCTCTACCTGTTGTGAAATTTGTATCTGTAGTCGTCAGCAGCAACGATGTCCAATAGGAGGATATACTTGGCCTTGGCATCCAGACCGGAAACTCGGAACTTCATTTGAGGGAACATCTGCCTGGACCCCCGATCAACACCGAAAGTACGATTACATAATCTTATCATATTTCATTTATTTATCGACATTCATCAAATTCTTGTTTTTTAAATATATCAATGAGTTTTATAAAAAGTTATCCATGTGATGGGGGTATATACTTTTTGGATTATTATCTCAATACATGAACTAATATTATATTATGCTATTAGGTGTTGGAATTAATTCGTAGCGTTTTTTTACAAAATAACGAAAAATTACATTATTGAAAATACTGCCCATCGCTTGCTACTACTTTTTCCTATTTTTCATGTAACTGTCGAATACCCCTTTGAAAAAACTCTTCGTCCTTGGAGGCAATCCATGAATCAATTCAATTTTGGCAATCCTCATAAGATGTTAATTTTTCCCCTGATAAACCATGAGCCATTGATCGAAACAGGTGGTAATCCGAAGGGGCAATATTCGGAGAATACGGCGGTTGGGTTAAGACTTCCCATTTCAATGTTTCCAGGTATGTTTTCACTTGCGTTTCGCCACGTGAGGTCGAGCATTGTCGTACAGTAAAATAACTTTATCGTGCTTTTTGCTCCATTCCGGCCGTTTTGAAAAATAAGATGTGTTGTAAAAAAAACACCTAATAACAGCTGATTTACGATAAATTCGTTTCTGGAGGTAAAAACAAAATACTGTAATAACCATGTCATCTCTTATCAAATGCTACGAATTAATTCCAACACCTAATATAAAAATGTAGTAATATGATTAAACAATAAACATGGTATGTTATATTCCGTGTACTAATCGAATATACCTAAATATAAACAAAATAAAAGAGTGAAACATATTGGAAATAAAAGAGAAAAGAAAAACATATTCAATTTGTTGCATTAGCAGAGTTGACATATCCAATAAGAAGTATCTTACTCTGAGGAAGCGCGAAGAGAGAAATTGAAAATTTTCTTCAAGTAGGATAAACTATATAGGTAGAATGTGTATACGTCCCCATACCTTACGTTACATACCTAGGGTACATAAGTCGGTAGTGAAAAGTGGATTAAAAAGAAGGTCGACGACCGTAAGACGAGTTCTGCGGGAGCGTAGGGGTCAGAAAGTGATTCGTGCGATCGTCATAAAGTAATCCGAGAAGCGCGTCGCTTCCTGTAAGATAAACTTCGTGGTCTGCTTCGTTGATGCGCTGGTGCTTCTCCAGAAAGAAAGAAAGAAAGAATAAAAGAAAGAGAGAGAGAGAGAGAGAGAAAGAGAAAGAGTCACGTCGTCAGTTCGAAGACGACAAGGATGCACGATGGAATCCTGAAAGGTCGGAATAGAAACGTGCACGAGTCAATCTCAAGTCCTGTCAGACGACGACGACGACGAAGACGACGAAGACGACGAACGCCGGATGCTGGAAAACGCCGAAGAAGAAGAAGATGAAGAAGAAGATGAAGAAGGAGGAGAAAGAGAAGGTGGAGAGAGAGAGGAGAATCGAGCGCGTTCCCGCGGAATAAAAAGCAGATCTCGTTTCATCTCTTTCTTTCTCTCTCTCTCTCTCTCTCTCTCTCTTTCTCTCTCTCTATCTCCAGTAAACATACATACATATATAGAGAGTATATTGTATCGTGCATGTAGAGAATGCGTTTGAGTGTACGGAGTTAACCTGAACACACAACTGGGAGAATCATCGAGAAGGTAATACGAACTCGTTTGAAGTTATTATTGAAAAGTTATATGACGAAAACAAAAATTATTCCAACTGTTGGTCATGTATAAATTATTGTTTGTTCCCTAAGAAAAAAATATTGACACTCTGCTTTGCAACAAATTGAACGTTATATTATAGAAATTATTCTTCAATCGATCATACACATTTTTACCCATTATCAAAATCTTATCTATTCTACGACTTACAAACTAAGAATTAAAAATAAATTATTTTAAACACATAGATAATATATATATATGTATATCCTAAAAGTCAGTCACATTAATTACACATACAAATGTATTTAAAACAATTAATAATTATATCTTAAAAATACTTTGTACCTTGAAATCTGAAATAATAATAATTGATCAAAATAGATCCCATTGGAACAATTTACAAGTACGATACTTCGTTGTTATACACCTTAAAAACAAGACGAATTGTTTTCATAAATATTTCAAATAAAAAATACATGTATAAGATAGTTTGAAAAGATAACCCAATGGTCCGTTTATAGACAGATACTGAAAAAATGTATAAATAATCAAATCGAGTAAAAACGATTGATTTGACTTTTATGTTTAATTCTAAAGGTTCTTTCTCTCACTCTCTCTCTCTTTCTCTCTCTTTCTCTCTTTCTTCCTGGACTAATAGCTTCAGCCTCGACACAAATAGCAGGACGTTTCTTTAACGAGTCGAAAACTTTAACATCTAAACCATTCGTACAGTCTTTGCTTTCGAGTTCACCTCGAGCGTTTGTTAAAGGAGAATCTTTTTGAATAAAATTACCTACGACAGACCTTTACCCTCTCTCTCTCTCTCTCTCTCTTTCTCTCTTCTTCCCTCCTTCTCCAAGACATCTTACGAGAACTTTGTTACCTTTTTCTTCGCGAAGCATGCCTGGCAATTACGAAAGAATGAGAGAGAATAAGAGAGAAAGAGAGAAAAGGGAGCTGGGCAAGGTAACGTGAAAAACTCGCAAAGAAAGAGAACCAAAGAAGAAAAAAAAAGAAAGAAGGAGAAGAAGAAGAAGAAAAAGAAGGAAAAAAAAGGAGTATCTTAAAGAAAAGCTACCCTCTCTGAAAAGACATCGACGAAGTTAGAACGAGAGTCACGCCAGTGTAAATTCTCACAGGTGTGTACTCTCTCTCTCTCTCTCTCTCTTTCTTTCTCTCACCCCCCGTTAGTTTTTTTCAACCCCTCGTTTATCACGCACAAAACTCTCTTTTCGACTAATTCGTTAAGCTAATTTTTCTTTTTTTTTTTTTCTTTTATAATTTTTTTCCTATTATATAATATTATTTTTATTCCTTTCTCGATCCGTTTGAATCTTAAATGGAGGGGTAGATTAATTCTTGACGAAATAGATCGTTACCGAATGTTATTATCGCGTTTATACAAAACATTCTTGATTTTACAAGTTGTTAATATTTCTAGAATCGATTTAATGGTTCTAACAAATTCCGATACATGAATTAATTTGATCTGCAAGTAGTCCTCGAAGATTACCAACATTCAACGTAGAGAAGAAAACAAACATATCGTAGAAAAATAAATAGAGGAAAAAATATGAAAGATGAAGGAAGAAGAAAAAGTAGAAGAAGAAGAAGTTGAAGGAATAAGGAAAAGAATGAAGAAAAGAAAATATATATCTCGAGCAGAGTTTGCGTATTCTAGGAGTTTCGCGTCGGCCAAAGACGCGAGTGCTCTTACGCGTTACAACGGTGGAGGCCAATTACGGTAATTAGCCACGACCATAAACGAGTCCTCGTGAACTGAGAGAGAGAGACAGAGAGAGAGAAAGAGAGAAAGTTGGGAAAAAAGGGGAAAGGGAAAAAAGAGACAATGCGACACACATACACGTACACACAAACATATATACATAAGCAAAAATATATCGTTTAAATCTAGGAATATAAAAACTAATCATTATTAACAAGTTCTAAACAATAATCGATATATACAGTAAACCCCCCTATAACGCGGTACTCTTATAACGCATTTTCATACTACGCGATTTCAGTCCCTCGTATAACGCGTGTTTTCCCCCATATAACGCGGGGATTTTCCACGTGTTTCTGTACTGTGAAATTTATAATGATTTGAAGTTTGACAGTTAACAGTTCATAGATAATTTCGCGTTCCTCTGCACATTGTGTCAATTGTGCGTTATACGAGAATACTCCTACAACGCGTTTTCTTATTACGCGGAACGAATCTACCGCGTTATAGGGGGGATTACTGTATATGTATATTTTTTTTTTCTTCCGTATAATAACGAGAATAAAACACTCGATGAATGAACGTGATTGTAATTTTACATCTACCGTTAACACATATTTGTTCGCATGATTAAAATTCGTCATTTTTATATTACAACAAATAATTGATTCTTATTCTTTTTTAATTCTAAATACATTCAATTCTAATTTTTATACCAAACAGAGATAATTCCAATAAAAAAGTGATTTCTTTATTGGAAAGAAATTGCATTTTGTGAATGGCAGTGCAAAAAATTATTGGACGAATATTTGTTAAGAGATTAAATATTATAAAATTTATTATTATTATTATTATTATTAAAAATGTACAATAAATGTATGGATATAAACGAAGAGAAAATACTCTTTTGGAATACTGTTTATCAAATCGACAAAGGTGTATATATGGTCCAGATGAACTCGAGATGCAGTACGAGCGAAAAGACTTCAAAGGAAACGAAAGAGTGACAGAGGGGGAGAGGGAAATAAAAAGTGACAGAGAAAGAGAAAGAGAGAGAGAGAGAGAGAAGAAAAGAGGAAGCGGCTCACCGCAGGGATTTTTGGGTAGCATCTGCCTACTGTCCGCCCGTTCGAGAATTTTTCCGCAACGAGTAAAAAGAAGACCAGAAAAGAGAGACGATGAGAGACGATAAGAGAGACAGAGAGAGAAAGAAAAAGAGGGAATGAGGAGCACTCGCTCGCGATAAACGAGACACATTCGCATTCACGATCGAGGAGGCTGAAGGATACTAAGCCGGATTATCCAAGCTCTGCGAGCCAAAACAGCCTCCCGCGGGAGGACACGAGGGGATCATACCTATATACCATATATATATATACCTATATATATATTATATATACATGTTTTCCGTGTACGATCTTCAAATCGAAAACTCGTCCTACCGAAAGAGAGAGAAAGACTATCTCCAAAATAACCCATGTTAAGAGTCTACCATGTTCTCTCATCTCTCTCAACCTACGAAATAGCAAACCACCCTTTTGCCCTTTCATCCTTTCGAACTTTGATCGCAGTTTTCACGGATCTTAACCCTTCGTTTGTATGCGTACCTATTCGCGTTCAATTCGAGATTTATTTTTAATTCGTACCTAGAACTCATTTTTTCTCAACAAAACTTTTATCATTTTTTCTTTTTTGGAAGAAATTAAGTAAGTTTATAATAAAAATTGTTTATATATTGGACAATGTTTTTGTTGTTCCTTCAAAATTCATAATTTTAAGAAGAAAGACTTCCAAAGAAGGTTTCTTTATTTCGATGACTCTCTTTCTCTCTGTCTTTCTCTCTCATTTTAATTTTTTTCGATAAGAAACGTTATTTCTTCTCGTTCTCTTGAATCGTTTGAAACTATAACACTTTGAAAATCATGATAAGAATGAAAGAATAGTACAACTGTGACTGAATTCTATGAAAATCGGATATTACCTTTTAAAACGTTCACACGATAGAGAAAGATAAAAGATAATCCAATGTTTCCTTCTTTCTCTTTTACTATGTGAGAAAGGTTGTAATCCTCAATCCCCCTCTTTCCATCCGTGACATTATTTTCTATGCTTTCTTCTGAATCCCCCCCATCCCTATGGAGAATTTAATTCTTTTTCGATTTTAACGAGATTAAAAGAAGACAAATGTAAGTCCTCCTAATTAGGATGTGAAGAAAAATGGTGCAGAATAATAAAAATAAAAATAAAAATAGGATTCTTAAAATATATTTCTGTTTAGCAATAATTTCTAATTATTGTGGAAAAATAAAGTTAAAAAAAAATTAATAATTAAAACAAAAATATACAAGATCATATTAAAAGAAGAAAGACATAGAGAGACAGGAGGGCGGGGAGGGGAGGAGGGAAGAAGAGAGGGGGTAAAAAGATGGGAAGGAAAAAAAAATTGATGTAATTTCCTGGCAGGTTCATCGATGCGTAAGATGATCACCAACGACGACTACATCCACAACGACGTCAAGATTTAATGACGTCAACGAGCGACGAAGCAGCGATGCGAACTGCGCTTACCCTCGAGCGAAATCAAACACACGCCGTTGGGGGTTTATCATCGATTTATTTGTAAATACCGTTACAAGCATCAACTCGTTCGAGAAGAGAGAAAGAAAGAAAGAAAGAAAGAAAGAGATCCTACCACTATGCAATAGTGTTCGTATTTTCAATGATATCTTTAGAATCAGACAAATTCTTTCCTAACTAACTCTAGTTTTCTTATTCAACTCTACGAACGCACAATAATTTATATATAGGTGTACAAATAAATTTCCGCCGTTCTTATTAAAAAATTAAACATTTAATGACTTTAAACGATGTAAAATTGCTTGCTGAGTTATTCCTGATATAAGTGCAAGTTTTTTTTTGCGTTTGGCACGAATTTTCAACCAATAATGTTTCCAATTCCGCGTATTCGTACATTTTCAACCTTCCCTTACGTATTTTATCATCAACGTCACAGTCTCTGTTCTTGAACTATAAAAACCATTAATGAAAACTTCTCTAACTTAAAAAAGCCTCGAAATATGCTTCCACAAACAATCAATGCTCATCAGATGCAGATTTCTTTAAATGAAATAATTTAATCAAAAGTTCTCGCAAATGCTGCTTATTCGGCTCAAAACTCGACATTTTTAAACAAAAAAAGATATCTGATATTAATACAGAATCACTAATATGGCAAAATTATGTTGTCGAGAAATGTCAAACCTTACAATATGACATTTAACATCAGTCAATTTTAACCATAAGTTAAATATAAAGCCATATTTTGTTAGACGGTGAAAACTTATTTGTACACCTAATATATTATATTATATTCACATTTGTTTAATTAACAGTCCATAGTTCAAAACCAACACACTTGTACTATCAAACTTAGGTGTGATTATAGTTTCGCACGAATAGATTTTTCCAAATGAATAAAATATTAAATTATATCACAGCCCAGACAACAATGATAATAACAAGAAAAGATATAATTGAAAAGAATTATTCTCACATGTCGGAAAAAGAAAGGAAAAAAAAAAAAAAGAAAAAAGAAAACATTTCACAGATAATTTCAATCTCAGGTTAAAAGATAGGAGCGTTGAGTTTAATTCATTCAGAATGTGGGTCGATTCGTTTTATTTCTTACCACCACCACTACCACTACTACTGCTACTACCACTACTACTATTACTATTACTTCTACTACTACTATTACTATCACCACAACACCATTAAATAGCACTTGTTAACTTTTCCGTTTATGTGTATGCCGTGTGTAATTCCGAAGCAGGACCTTACCGAGGAACGTTAATAGTTTTACACGGATGCCTAGATCTTTCAATGTAGTGTTACCAACATGAGAAAAACTAAACTTGTATAAACATTCTGGTAAAAAATGTTGGCAGAACAAAGTAAACTCTCTAATGCATATGTGTATGTAATATATAGAATGGATGAGTGTGTGTTTGTATGTGGTGCATGTGTCTACTGTTATTCCTGAGAATCTTCCATGATATCTCAAACTGGGAGTGGTAAATGATTTGTCCATTTAAGGAAACGTAAGTTCTGTTCGACGCGATCGACTGTTCAATTAAAACAAAATACAATTAAAAAACAACAAATAAATAAATAAATAAATAAATATACAACAAAAGAAGTGTTTTCCTTTGTTTTTCTTTTCGATTAGAACGTTCGAATCTTCCAATTCATGTACTTGTTGTAAACTAACACAAAATCTGTCATATATTATTAATAGGTGCATAATATAAAGGAGATGCAGGGCAGAGTTTGGGGTGAAATAATTAATTAATTATTATTCTGTATAATAGAACGATTCGATTCTGTGAATAATATTTGAATTAATCGGAGATATGACGAAAGAGAGAGAGAGAGAGAAGGTGAATTATCAAATGTTCCTAATACGTTCATCATTGATTTTGATATACGCATACACGTTTGATATACATTAACGCAGTATTAAAAGAATCTATTCATTTAAAATATCTTCATCTATCTAAAATAGAGTTTATTATATTTATTAAAAATTATATAAGAGGAGTAGGATGATTAGTATTGAAAGATAGTAGTATTGATAAGATGACTTATCAGGGACATGACAAAAAAAAATTAAAAATTAAAAATTAAAAAAAAAACACACCCGTTAGAGGAGTAAAAAAAAAATAATATAACGAAGGATGATAAATCGGTGACGTTTCGAAGCGAAAGGGAGCAGGTTGCAAGCGATAGAAACGTAAAAGCTGAGGAGAAATGAGAGAAGAGAAAAGAAGAACAAGAACAAGAAGAAGAACAAGAAGAAGAAGAAGAAGGGAGAGGTGCATTCTTTCTCCGTAGCGGTTTTAGCCGGGAGCGATCGTTACCGGGAAAAGGAGAATGATTCGCGTGCGAGATGCGAATATCGAGAATCACGCGTGCAACTTACTAAACGCTGGCACGAGGCTTAAGTCATCTTATTTATTCTAAATTCGAAGAAGAAAAAAGAAATCTCTATCGTCTAATCGACCTAAACAATTTTTTGTATCTTTTTGTTTCCACTTAATTCTACATGGGTAGAGAAATTTTAAATGTGAACGAGTTTATGCAAGGAAAAATCAACAATTCTAAAATCTACATCTGCAGATTGAGAAACAATATTTTTTTAATTATTTCTTTGTATTTATTTATTTATTTATTTTGTTTGTTCGTTTGTTTGTCATCAATATTGTTGTTGGTTATCTCAAAGACATTATATAATTAAAACATATTCGTCCAGTAATTTTATGCACCGTCATTCACAAACTGCAATTTATTTCTAATAAAGAAATCACTTCTTTATTGGAATTATCTGTGTTTGGTATAAAAATTAGAATTTAATTTATTTCAAATTAAAAGAACAAGAATCAATTATTTTCTGTCATATTTAAATGACGAATTTACGATGAAATTTAAGATGAATTACAATTTAAGATGAAATTATATAATTAAGATGTCATATTGTGAAAAAACTACAATTATTTGTATTGGTAAAATGTCGATATATATTTTTACATGATCTAAAAGTAACACGTGCCAACATAGATGGTTAATATAATTAATAATATTATAAATAAATCATTATTCTTTAATTTTCTTTTTCCTTTCATTCGAACTAGAGTGCATTCTACTTGTATATTCCAAAATTGTCTCGAAAAGAAAACCACAAATTTTACTAGCTCCTATCTTTCATTTCTCTTTATTCCTTCTGGAAAAAGAAATTGTCAAAATGCGTATAAATCATCGTCGGGAAGGAAAGAATAAAGAATAAAAAAAAAAAAAAGGAAAAGGAAAGGAAATAAACTTAACGCACCCAAGCCATTATTTTAATTTCCACGCGTCAAGAGACAACCGCCGGAGCAAATTTATCGTCTTTTTGATAACGACGCGAAAGACAGACAGAAAGAAAGAAAGAGAAGCAAGGAGAGAGAGAGAGAGAGAGAGTAGTAAAACGGTTTAGAAAGAATAAGAAAGAGAAAGAAGAACATTGCGAGAGAGTGAGAGAGAGAGAGAGAGAGAGAGAGAAAGAAGATGCCAAGAGAAAGGATGGACTTTATGGGACGACGTAGGACAGGACACAAATCCACTTGCGAAGGGAGAGAATCGAAAGAGTAAGTGAGAGAGAAAAAGACAGAGAAAGAAAGAGAGAGAGAGAGAAATCACTAGTTTCATCCTTGTCTTACTTGAAAGTCAAATACGAGGAAGAAAGATAGAATGAGTCTTGTCGAACAAATCGGTACAAACGATCGTCGTAAAGCAGTTAAGGTCGAGTTTATATACGCCTCTTCCCTTGGTAGGGCCTCCGTAAGAGGCCCAGAAGGTACGAGATGAGCAGAACCGATAGGGAAACCGATAGTCCGCCGGATCCTTTCGAGAAAGGGCTCCTTCCTTTTTCCATGCTCTCCCTCTCCCTACCACTCTCTCTTTCTCTCTCTCTCTCTCTCTTTCTCGAACCCCCGCAGCGACGAATCTTTTTTACCCTGGAGAAAGGGAACCAGTTGGAATATCTTCCAGTCCTTATTCTTCTCCCTTTTGTTTTATACATATACATATATGTCTTATATACTTGTGTATGCAGGTAGCATATAGAAATTTTCATCCTTCTCGATGACATCTACTATAAGATTGAGAAGAAGATATTTTTTTTTTCATCGAATAATATTATTTTTTTATTATTATTATTATTATTGTTATTACTATTCTTTAATTTATTCAATAAATTACTTCTAAGAACAGTAAGGATAAAAAAAAACAAAGGAACGTATGGGAAAGAAAGAAAGAAAGAAAGAAAGAAAGAAATAGATTTTGTTAAGAATCATCATCTAATCGTATTTTCAATCAATCAAATATCATTCGGATTAGCTGATATATACAATTAGCAAAACATAATAATCATGGCATCAATTAACAGTATAATTTATGTAAATACGTGAACGAGTCTAAATGCGTAGCGGTATAAATTAATTAAGCTGCGTCGTTAGCACCGATCGTCTGCTCGAATGTGTACAATAATAATAATATTATTATTATTATTATTATTATTATTATTATTATAAACGAACGGTAGCTTAATATTGGTGAAAATAAAATTGATATATTAATCGAAGAAAGATTATGGACGTGAGACTAACGAGAAACGTTGAAAGAACAAGAAAATAATAATAAGAATAATAAATATTAGAATTCAAAACGAGCTCTTCTCTAATTTCTTTCCTTTTTTTTCTTTTTTTTTTTTTCATTTTTACAGCTGCTCGTCATTCGCAAATCTACCCTCTTTCTTATCTTCTTTTTATAATAATTCTATATACCTGCATTTTAAATTTGTAACACCTTTTATATAACTCGCGATAAAAAATAAATAACAATATGATGTTTGGAGGCTTGTCATAAACCTTCCAAATATCATTTATAAAAATCATTAAAATAATTCATACTTTCTTTCTGTCTGTATCTTTTATACTAATCTGTAAAAGAGTATATATACTTATCGTTAGATATATCAAAAACGTTATATGTGTGATAGAAAGAGAGAAAAGTAAGAGAGTGATGCCTAAGGGCCAACCTTACAAGATTTCTTATTAGTTCATCAGGTTATCATCTTTCTCTTACCCTACCTCTCCACCCTTTTTCAAGGTGTGAGAAACTCCAAAGAACTCGATCGTAATGACGACGAGCTATCGATATACAGGGTGTTCGAATTATAACGTTCGTTGTATTCAATTAATTACACGAAGAAAAACAGATAAAATAATAATATAAATATTAACGTAATTTATTAGACAAATTTGAAAATAATTCCAATCAAGTTTGGGTAGTAAAATAATTGATAAGATATTCCTCAATAATTTAATATGTAATCTACTTTTAAATAACAATGATACATTTATTTAAAAAACGAACACCCAGTAGAAGAAATATTCTTAGAGATGATCAATTTCTCGTATTCGTTCATTCCAATTAACTCTCTCTCTCTCTCTCTCTTTCCCCCTCCTTCTCTTGTCTTCCACGAAATTCAATTTGATCGAGATCAAATTAAAAATGACTTCCCTGATCGTTCGGAATCAATAAATATATATGTGGATGTACGACGTGTATATAATAATAATTAGGAAGGAAGGAAGGAAGGAAGCTGAGCACCTGTCGACTTTAACTCGATGAAATTATCAACGAGATCGATGTTTTACGAGCTCACGATAATTTGCAATTAATAACGTAAAATAAAGAAGCTCGTGTATTATAGGCGCGAGATCGTATAATAATCTTAAGAAGAGAAAAAGAAAAGAAAAAAAGAAATAAAGAAATGATATTATAATTTGAAACAGAAGAAAAAAATTTTTTAAAAATATATTATTTCATTACATTTTATCATTCTCGTATCATATTAATTGCTAATTAATTTTTATTTGAATTCAAATTTTTCTTTTTTTTATTTTTTATCGACCATTTATACTGTCGCCCACTCAAAATGAAGAATATGTAATTAAAGAAAAAAAAAAAAAAAAATATACGTTTCAGTATTGGTAAATAATTAAAAACT
>JACGTP010001018.1:0-14232 GCA_023678845.1 Mischocyttarus mexicanus
CCTTCTTTCTAACACATATATCCCATTATCCTAAAAAAGAACCTACAAATTGGGGGCTCAGCCGGGATAGGATAGAATTTTTTCGGAAAATAACGAGTTTTAGTTACACGTGGTGTTGTGCGCGGTCGCGGGTTTCAAAGACGAAGTGTGTTGTAACGTTGTAAAGTGTGTGATTGTAGATGAGTGATTCTGAGATGGAATTCAATCATTTTAAAGTTGAAGAGTTAAAAGAGAAGCTGAGGAAGCTTGGTTTATCAACGACGGGCAATAAGGCGGAACTTATGCTTCGGCTAAGCATGGCGGGCCTAGTTGAGGAAACAAACGAAGATGAAGTTGTAACGCGAACGACGGCTGTTCCGTTCGAGTTACATGAGAATGATACGGGCGTAGATGTGGCAACGGCGAGAATAGGGACGACGGCAGGTCCGTCCCTCGGATTAACGAGTGCCCCGAGCACGAACGCGACGTCGATGTTGAATGATCGGCAGTTAGTCGAATTTTATCGTAGAGAAAAGGAGCTGGCTGAGCGGGAAATGATGCTCATGCGACGAGAGCTTGAATTCGAGAAAAGACGAAACGAGGGAACGAGAGAAGACGTATACGATGTGAACAGGGCGAACGGTACCGCTGCGTACGGCCCTGCACGACCGACGGTAAATATGATTACCGAATTGTTGAATTATTTTGATGGTAATAAGGAGGTATATGAAAGCTGGGAAAATCAGGTGAGATTCTTAAAAGAAACGTATGAGTTGGATGATAAAACAACGAAGTTGATCATCGGAAGAAGACTAAAAGATAGAGCACTCAAATGGTATCATTCGAAACCTCATTTTATCCAGTTAAGCTACGATGAGCTATTGAGGGAGATACGTAAAATGTATTATCGTCCTTCGGATAAGATATTGTTGCAGCGGAGATTCATAGACCGTACATGGAAAAAGGCTGAACCTTTCCACGACTACGTGCATGAGAAGATGATCATGGCAAATAGAATTGATGTACCGGAAGAAGATCGTCTGAGATACGTGATCGACGGTATTCCAGACGAAAATTTGCGAAACATGGCGAAGATACGAGGATTCGAGGCAATGGAGTCTCTTTTGCAAGCATTTGAGGGAATTTCCCTTAAAGATAGGATCTCAACGATGGCTAGGAACAACGACAGGATGGACGCGCAAGGATTTGGTAGATCAACTACGTGGAGGAGCGGCAGAAGTGATCTGGGTGAAGAAGTCGCGGCGCGTCCGAGCATATCGACAATAAAAATCGAAGATCGACATAATGCTAGGCATTGTTTTAGTTGCGGGTCTCGTGATCACTTGAATGCGGCGTGTCCGACAAAAGAGCGTGGACGTAGATGTTTTAAATGCGGTGGTTATGGACATTTAGCTGTTAATTGTGTAAAGGAGGGGGGTGCGACTCGAGATATTGCCGCGATTAATAGATCGAACCGAAGGAAACGCGTTTTAATAAACGGCAAACCAATCGATGCGCTAGTGGACACGGGAAGCGAGATATCGTTGTTGCGGCGCGATGTATATCGTGAGTTAGGGGAGCCAATGTTAAGAGCGGTCGCGACGTCGTTCCGAGGTGTCGGAACTAAACCAAGCAAGTCGATCGGTGAATTTGACGCGAAGCTGACGATTGACGAGAATGAATACGATGTATTGTTGCATGTTGTTTCAGAAGATTGCTTAAGTCATCCGTTGTTATTAGGGACTGACTTCTTAGATCGCGTTGAGATGTATACGAGGCATGATGTCACGATTATAAAGCCTTTGTCGACGGAGAGAGAATGGGACGGGAAAAATATACCCGAAGTATTTAACATTGAGGCGATTAGAGATAACGATGCGAGTGTAGGAAATGTAATTGACGAAGACAAACGGAAGGTAATAGTGGATACGATCGAGACGTATAAACCCGAGCAAGTTCGCGAGGTCGTGGTTAAATCGAACATAATTTTAGATAACGAACCGGTTTATCAAAGCGAGACGAAGAGAGCGGAGGTAAACGCGACAATCGGGAAAGCTGAAAACGATGCGATAATGCAATTAAAGACGGCAATTACGAGTGAACAATTATTAAGACTATGTAGAAGTGAAGTGAAAAAAATTATTGAAGACATTGAAAACAGACGAGTTCGCAATTATATGATGAGTGGTGGTTTAGTGTGTAAGGAAATGAACGATAATATACGATTAGTGATTCCACGCGCGATACAGACACAGATTGTTGGATGTGTACACGAAAGTGCAATGACGAAGACTGAAGCGATCGTTGCGAAAGATTATTGGATATCTGATCTGCGTCCAGAAATAGAAAATGTAGTCCGTAATTATTTAGATTTTATATTAGCTGAAAGGAAGCAAGAAAGAGCTGAAGGATACGTGCATACTATCGATGAAGGAGGAGGGTCACCAGAAGACAATTTCAGGAAGAAAATCGAAGAGATTTTAACAAGCGGCGGCGAGAAAGTAAATCATGTGTTGAAGAAGATATATGGAAGATAGCGATTTCAAAGCTCGGATACCGACAACGTCCGAGCCGATGACACACATTCGGGGCGCATGTGTGTGTAGAATGGCCGAGTGTAGTATCGTAATTAGTATTAGTGGTATTGCGTAATATTGTAGTTAGTATTAGTAGTAAGATAAGCGAGCATAGCCAACTAGAATAGCTTGTCGATAGTGTAAATACCGATAGTCGTCTTAATATCGTGATAGCCGAAACGGGCTTGGAAAACAAGCGAGCGAAAAGAGACGCTTGGGAAACAAGCGTGCATAAAAGGGCGCTTCGAAGGATCGCAGGGCATTCTCGCGACGGATACGATAGCGCTTAGACGTGTAATTATTATTTGTATTTCAATAAACGTAGTTTTGGTTGTTAAAAAGACATAAACCCCTAGACAAATCTTTTCTTCCTTCTTTCTAACACATATATCCCATTATCCTAAAAAAGAACCTACAATTTATTTGACCGTTGTGCTGTCACTGGGTTTACACGGGTATCCCCCATCAACTAATCCTTATAACGATTTACATGACCGATGGTTCCCGCTGGGTTAAAACAAAATGGTAATTATTTTTTTTAATATTAAGCCTGAAGTTTGACATTTTCGGTCGACGTTATAGAACCAAGTGGAAAAGTTGCGTAAGTACTAGGTCTTTAATATCCCTAAAAATTATTGCGGAGGTCCATTCAGAAAGTTTTCAAAAACATTGCAAAATCCCCAGAAATACACTTTTTGAAGAATATCTTTAAAACAGTGGAAAATATTGTAGGATGTTTAAATTATATGATATAGATGTAGTAAAAGATAGTCAGGAGTGTGATTGTAATTACAAGTAACAATTTATTAGGTCGACAGAGATATAACACCAACTGTACTTATACTATACTGGACTGGACTTACAAAACCAAATGCTTCCCTTTTATACTCTCTTATCGTTTTAGAAACTTTTCGATGCCTCACGAATATTACTTTCTTTACTTACGAGAAACATCGAGTAGTTTCTATGCGACGAAACAGGAGACGAAAACATAAGGCGACGCATTTCCTCACGCGGTATCGTTTAAAAAGACAAACGCTGTAAAATCTTGATGAATAGATTTCTTTTAATCCTACAATATTAACAAAAAATTTTAAGTAAAAGTTGTAGATAATTAAATTGTCTACAAAAAATGTAAAATAACATTTTGCATTAATTCGATAGTTTTTACAAAAAAACGCAAAGGTACATAAAACAATTTTTTTTTCATATTTAAATAAATTTTTTCGAAAAAAAATAATGCTAACTACTTTATTATTATACTGTAAATAGTGTAATAAGTTTTTAAAATTTTTAATTTTTATTTTTGAATAGGTATAACCTACTTTGAAATTTTTAAATCAATTTTTCTTCATAAGACTGTTAATTTTGTTTTTATTTTTAATTTTAATAAAATCTACATCAAATTTCCGTTTAGATTATACAAAAATTTCATCTAATTATCTGTATTTAAAAGAAATTATGGTTTTGGGGTACCTGGCATTAATACGATACTGAAACTGAGAGAGAGCGCAATACAATCTCCGTTCTCTCTCGTACTCAAGGGACATTTCTGCTTATGCGCGACGCGCGAAGCACGCATTGGCGTAAGTGAGATCACACATCGTTACAAGAGAGAGTAAAGGATGGACAGAGTGTTGTAAGATTTAGATAAGCAATACCCGCGTGTCTCTGAAATAAAATCCTAATTTATCGATGCTACGCGCTCATGCATTTTTTTTTCTATAGTAGTAAACACTACTATACGCGTTAAATTTATTTTTATTTGCAAACATAACGAAAAATTGGAAAAAAACTTATTTATTACGCATATATAATATAATTAATAATTATAAATTACTAACATTTAATAAAAAATGTGTTTTTCTTTTACTTCTTATCACGTTTTGTAAAATAAACAAAAATTTTACACATTTTAAAAAGTACAAAAGTTTTAAAAATAAAAAAATATAGAATAAAACAATTGTAATCAGATGACATACAATGACGTCTCTGAGACGTCATTAATTTTTTGTACCATTGTAGACTTTGACATCTTCGAGCCGTTAAGAAATTTATGTGTACCATATATAGTATATTATTAGATTAACTGTTTTATTCGTTCATTCATGCTGTTTTGTTTAGACTGTTGAAGATATATTCCTCATTCTTGACAAAACTGATAAAAAAATCGCTTCAACAAACAAGTAAACATCAAGAAAAGCAGTGGAAAAGATAATCAGAATAGCAGAGAACTCGAAAGCTGAATTGTGCTCGTTTCGTTACGGTGTATTAAAATAAAAAAAATTATCTTTCTAAGTAGTATAGAAGTCGAGATATCGAATTTTTAGAACGCTTTTCCATTTTAAAACCACGCAGTCGAGTTTGCTACGCTGCGAGCGGGACTCGTTCTGCCGCGATCGACCCCTCTCGCTACGCGCACGACCGTGATCGGTCATGTAGTTGTGTGTAATTATAAATTGTCACAAAATAAATCTCATTGTTAAACAAAAGTGTAAAAGTACAAAATCATTAACCACCATCAATCAATCAAAGTAAGACGACGACGACTATCGGCTAAAGATAAATAGCTTAAAGTACCGAGTATTGACAATGGTCGTGCATCATCCATTATTTATCATTTCTCTAATTTTTTTCTTAATTTCTTCCCTATGTACTGCTGGGAATCGGTATTGTTTTACATTAATCGGTGACTCACCAGTTGTTAAAATTTTATGTTTTACGCCGTTAGTTGCTCCTAGAACATCATCTAGTGAAAATTATTCACTTACCTCTCAGCTATATACTCTATGCGTAATCTCTCTCCTTTCATTAAATTATCTAATCGTAGCAGTGAAAATAATCTATCTCTTCTTGCTATTGGTTTCGATGCTATTATATTATAAAACATTTAGTCGCGCATTTTAGCATTAGTCCTGTGGGGTAATAGAAATAATAGGAAACACTTTAAATGAAACAATACAAATCAAAAATTTATTCATTTATTTTAATTATTCACAAAAATATGCGTATGTTATTTCGTTGTTCGTCTCTCCTGTTGTTTCTTTGTTTATTTATTCGACTACTTCCTCGTCATAGGCTTAAATATCTATTTCTTTATCGCTATCAAATAACTTTCTTATTGACTCTTCTTATTTCTCTAGAATTTTATATGTAAATGCGTTTTCTAATAAATCATTTCTTTCTACTTCGTATTTATTACCTATCTCTTCACTACTTATTTCCCTGCTTTCTAACTTTTTCTCGTAAATGTTTTCTTTTAATTTCTTATTATCAATATTTTTTTCTTTCTTTATCTTACTTCCGTAGAAACCATCATTTATCTCTTTAATATTTATTTCTTTTTTGTCTTAAAATTTTTTGTTTACCTACGACCGACCAAGTATTATCGTATTTCGTAGCTAAAAATTGTTTATTTTTTAATTGTTTTGAAAATTTCCCTTTCATTAAAATTTTACTCTGGCCACTGTCTACGACTGACGTAGCTTGACTGTAAGGTTTTGCTATTATCTGTCCTCTAATAAACGTGCTCTGATACATATTCAAGCGCGCTCGAGCGCAGAGTTAAGGCGGAGCGCTTTAACGGGTTAAAAATAAAAAAATAATTCAAATTTTTAGAATAAAATTTGCAAGCATAGTTTTGAATTGTAACTTTAACCATTTATGAAAAAAACAAAAAAATTCATTTTTTTTTAATTTTACATCTATGGCCCCCTATAATTACTGAAAAGAGTGTCATTCGTGACTTTGTCTTACTACAGCGAAAAAATAATATAAAAATTCGTATCGTGACGTCACATCCGTACATCTGTAACTGTATTTCTTTTTTTTCCTTTTTTCGTTTAAATAACGAAAGTTATGATTAAAAAAAAAACTTAAAAATAATAATAAATTCTTAGAGTGAAATTATTTTGAAGTATTGTCAAAATCTCTAATCTGTATTACGTGTTGACTTCTAATAATTGTATTTATGTATTAATCTTTATTATTGTATTAAAAGATTTAATCCTGTAAAAAAAAAATAAAATAAAATAAAATAAAATGTTTGCAGGAAGAGAGAAAACGTCCTGATGTTTGGTTTATTTAAGCAAAAGTCTGTGAAGACGTTTATGTTTTTATGGCATCTCAATAAAAGAATATGTTCGGGAGTGATTGTCAAGTACGTTACACATATTTTAGTTTTTTCCTATCTTTCCACAGTATGTTTTAATTTTCCATCTGTCTGGGTTTCGAAAACATTTTTATTCTCAGCTCTTTAAAACAGAGTTGTTTTTTAAAATGCTCAGTGTAGTTGTTGTAGCAGAGAATAAACTTGTCTACCTATGATATGCATTTTTCCTCGTTCAATATACGAATAACGATAAACAAAGTAAAGACTGGAAACAAATTATAGTGATTCATAATTATTTATTTCTAAAGTATCAATAGAATTTTTTTCTATGAAACAAAGTGGTTAAAAAATTGATAAATATTATCTTCTGGTAAATCTCAAAAATACGGGATTCACTGGTTTCAAAGTAATGTGAAATGTTAATTCAACATCTTCCACTGTTACTGGATTATCTATTTGTACAATAAATTTTCTTAATATAGTAGCAATTATTCCCTTCATTTGGATCATTCCCAATCTGTCACCTATAAGAGCGACATTAACAAAACATTAACTTTTCTGAATAATTCTTTACAAAATAATGCCAAGAATTTTTAAAAATAGAATATTACCTATGCATCTTCTTTTTCCAATTCCGAATGGGAAAAAATATTTTGCTTTATGATTGCCTGGTAAAAACCGATCAGGGTTAAATTGTAAAGGTTCTTTCCAATATTTTCTGTTTCGATGTATTGTAAATATTGGAATAACTATTTCGGTATTTCTCGGTATTACAATGCTTTCGTCCACTGTATAATATAAATACATACATATTATTACTACATAAAATAATATCAATGGTAAAAAAATATACAAAAGCTATGTCGTATATGTAGGAATACTTTTTATATCTTCAGAATGAGTTCGAGCAATAACAGGAGCTGCAGGAAATAGACGTAAGGTCTCTTTGACTACGCGATCCATATATTTCATATTTTTAATATCCTGATATGTAATAGGAACATCTTCAGGATCACTTGACTCGTATATTTGGTACAATTCTTCGTATGTTTTATTCTGCAAACAGAAATAAGGAAAATGTAGTACAAGGTCAGGATGAATATATTATTGATTTTTAAAAATAATTACATTTTATGTCGTGTTTAATTTATATTTATGCTTACTTGAATTTCTGGATAAGAGGCAAGCATTAAAAATATAAAAGTAAGTGTACCGGCAGTCGTATCGCTTCCCTAAAGAAAATACGTATATTTTTTTAATATAATCAATAAACATAGATTTTATTTAATCTTAAATGAACAAAACTTACCGCTATAGTCATAGTCTTCATTTCATCATAAATATCTTGCTTAGAATATTCCCCTCCCACATAAAATGATTTTAATAATACGTCAAGAAACCTACTTGTATTCTCTCCTTTATTCAGCAAAAAATAAAATATATTATTTACTATTGATAAAAAAGTTCTAAATTTACAAACAAAATAAACATTAACGGTTTTTAAAATATGTTGTCCTTACTTGCATCAATCTCTCCTGAAACGTTGGTAATTTTACCTTCTAATGACTTCATTTTGTTGTTTATAACCTTGACAAATTAAAATTATTTCCGTTACGTAAAATGCATCTGTGTGGATATTGTATACATTGCCCGAACAGTGAATAAAATATTTATTCGAATAGGATATTCTATACAACATCCGAGGCATTTTTGTAAACGTATAAAATGCTACAAAGGTTTTGGCCAATCTATAATTGTCGTTTTATATAGCTATGTCTAGAACACAGGGGAGGACGGCGGAGTAATCTTAATAGAAATAATAGCAAAACTCTTAACACATGTCCAGCACTACGTTGATCTTTGCAGTTACATAATTAAAAAATGCATATTTATTTATTAATAATTTTAATCGTGTCTATTTTTTTATTACCTTTTTCTGCCATTATAACATGGAAGTATAAATTAGATTGTGTACGAAATTTTAGAGTTTTTTCTATTACTTTACTTACATAAGCCATATGAAACCTACCTCTCTCCTCACTATTCTCTAATTCACATAAAATGCAAAAGATACTATAGATTTCGGTATAGAAGAATTTATTTTTTGAATACCTTTTAAGTAAGATCCTAATCATGAATGCCAATATGTAGAAAGGAGGTTTTTGATTTCTTCGTTTAAACTTCTGTTACAATGATTCATCTAAACATATACTCTTCCTTTTGCTAATTGATTTAAACGTATAACAGTGGTACTATAATCGTTAATTACATTTCTTAAATATGAAATATTTATAAAAAAATTATTGAATTATCAATAACAAATAATCAAATATTATGACACGAAATTGTCAAAACCTTTGGAATATTTTAAATATAAAACTGTCAATAACGAAAATACTTGCTATTTATATATTTTATCCAAACTCATCATTTAAAGATATTATATAGGATACCCTAGGCAACGTATACAATGATTGAAATGTACAAATAGCATGTAACATACATATGAGTAAATCTAATGTATGTGTTAATATCAAAATGGCTAGATAAAAAGAGTAATTTAAAGTAATGATAATCTTATTAATTTACCTTGTCTATAATTTTATGAATGTGTGATAAAAGTTCTTCCGTTCTTTTTCCCATAGATGAAAAGCGAAAAGTAATATTAGGATGTAACCAAAATTTGAAGACCCTTTGCATGCATATATCCATCAATCTGAATAATAATAAAAATTAATACGGAAACAAATATGTAATAATATTGAATTAGATTATAATTTTTTAGATGAACTTTCTACATTACTCTGAAATATATTCATCAAATTTATATTCTGGATTGTTTTGTAGATCTAGATCAGTTTCAAGCAGGTCTTCTGCCAGTATAGAAAAAAAAAAAATATTATTAAAATCACTTACATTTATATAAATATAAAAGATTTGGGGATTTAAGATTTTGAATACATAAGCAATTCTACGTGCAGCTGATGCTACTTATCAGCTTATTTAAACAGGTAAAACCAATAATTATAAAAATTCTCTCTATTATCATAAACACACAATCTCACAACGCACTACTTGACAGACGCTCATCAACAATCGTGAGTTTTAAACGGTTTAGTAATCATCTAAGTTGACTTGCTACTACGTCGGTTTCTTTCTTTCCAGCTTACAAACTCAAGCTAGCAACATGTACATAAATTAATATTTGTATCAACGATATGGAATCAAAATATAGGAAAGACCAGTTGAACAATAAAGGCAACAGCTGAAACGCAGGAAAAAATGAGTTTTTCTTGCACCCGAATTGAAACAGGCAAGCAAAACTATCCAAGGAATCATCGTTCTGTTGATTCATCTCAGACGCACGTGTTCATTCACTAGGCCAATCGCTCTTTTTCACATACATGAAAATTCTCTTCTTTTTTTTTCTATTTCTCTTTATCTTTTTGTCGAAAACACAAATATTTTAAACTTTACAAAATTTTTAAATCTTACCAGATATTATGTTCAAAGTACACAAATTTACGTAATGTAATACGTCTATTTCTTTTCCATTACAAGTTTCTAAAATTCTAGCCAATCTTTTGGAATTTTTTATTATTGGGCCCATATGGGTTGAAAGAGTTTGTTCTTTAAATATCGGATTTAACATTTTCCTATGAACTTCCCACATTGATGCTTTTGGAATAAAAAAATATTTATTATTCAAATTTTTTTTATGTCGTTTTATTTATATAATTATTAAATAAAATATAGCAAATATATAACCGTCTTATAAGCATACATATGTATGGGTTTGTTAAAGTTATATGTGAAGTAAAAGAACAAATATTACTTGTAACAATAGCTATTTATAGAACAAACTTTACAAATATACTACTGTATTTTTGTAAAGATAGTAAAGTTGTTTGAATTTAATCAATAACATATGAACCTTTAACTTACCAGGAGCAGTGAACAACCCATTTCCTAGGAAAGCTTTAATTAGGCCGTACGGCGAAGGTTTTTCAGAACCAGAAGAATTTTTTGATAGAATCTTAAAAAAATACATATAATTAGATAATACTAAAGAGCAAATAATAAGACAAAATAAAACTCTGGTAAATTCATTATAGGAATTGGCAATAAATCTGATAAAACTTACCTCAATATAATCAGGATCATTTAAAACTATGAATAATTTTAGGCCTACCGAGAATCGCCATATTGATGGATAGTTGTTAGTTATATTCATCAATTTATTTTTTATATCTAAAAGAGATTTGTTTAACTTTTTTCGCAATAATATTGATATTAGAAATATGATAAACAAATGTACCTTTCATGTTACCAAGAAACAAACTTAAAGTTCCTATTAGAGGAAATGTTTTTGGTCCAGTAATGTTTCTAACCATATTATATTGATAAAATTTATTCACTAAATATTTTATCACATAAAATGATATAACTATTATTGCTACTGAGACAGTCACTGTAGCAATATTCTCCATAATAAAATGAATAAATCAAAAATTATATATATAAATAAATTAATTAGTTTACGTATAGTACTACTTTTATCCTGGTATGCTTAGAGCAGTTGTCTTAACACTGAGAATTGATTTCTAGTATTCTTTGCGTCAGGGTTGAGTCAGTTTTCTCCAGCTATAACAAGGATTAAGTCGGCTAATAATCTATATGTATAATTTAAAAAAATGTGTGTCAATACCGTTCGCATAAATATAAATATTACAAATGCGTTATAGAAATATAGCTTGCAGATCATCAAGGGATATATTCACATTTGCAATTATTATGGGAGCTCTACGTCTTTAATAATAGACTCATAATAAAATGATATTATTATAAAATACTGCATACGTGCAAAAATTAATTTTTATCATTTGAGGAAAAATATAAAGTATTCTCTATCTTATAAAAATGGTAGGGGGAGGGAAAGGAGACATGGGAGGAGGTGAGAAGGATTGATAGGAACCAGCAAGAGGAGGAGAGGTGGGAGCAGGTACTGGAGTCGAGGTACAATGAATGGTACAAGGTAGCAAGGGTTGAGGGGGTGCCAAAGTATTTAGTGGGGAAAGGAAATGAGGAGAGGAGGAGGAGGATAGCGAGATTCAGGTTAGGGAATGAAATGAGAGGAGGCAGATACTGGGAGGTGCAGGAGGATAGGCTGTGTAGGGTATGTGGGTGGGAAGTCGAATCGTGGGATCATGTGCTAGAGAGATGCGCTTGGGCGGGGGAGGAGGGGGAGGAGGTAGGTTTAGCGGAAAGAATAATGGGAATTTTAGACGAGGAAGGGGAAGGGGAGAAATGGATGAGAGAGCTGGAGGATAGGAGAAGGAGTGCAAGGGGGTAGGCTAGGTGATAATTGTAAATAGTGTAAATAGTGTTAAGTAAATGTTGTTATGTTATTAGATTATGTTAAGATGTATATGTGAGATGTGTTATTAATTTGATGTGGTATGGACGAAGGGCGAGTTGTTAAAGTTTTGGGCTCGTTTCTTGAAAAAACGCCTTGTAAACCCGGTTTGGGAAACAATAAATAAATAAATAATATAAAAATGGTAAATTATTGTGCTAAGATAATATAGATTTGTCCATACGTTTTTTCTTTGTGTGATTATTGTTACGTCCTAGGACGTTTCCCCTATCTTCTTTCTTTCTATTCTTCTTCTCTGTGCTCGATATTTTCCTCGAGCATCACGTATGGATCATGTACGCAATGACAAGTTTATTTATGAGAGGAGAAGGACGAGAGGAGCGACATTCTCCAGACCAGCGCTCCAATATCGGCTGGAGATTAGAAAGGATCATATAATCTAAACATCCTCGAACACACATCTACTCCTATCGGTTTCAAGGAACCATAAATTATCTCAAGAATAAAGTTCCCCTCCAACATGGGGAGACGCTCAGATTTCTTGGGTCCGAATATCGTCTGAACTTTGTCTCCAAAATACAACTAACGACTGTAAGTTCATCAACCAATGAGGGTCGTACACGTTAATGAAATCACCAATAGTGAAGACAGAGGGCATTTTCCGAAAACCGATTCGTTAAGAAAAGGAGATGACGTGCTGGGGAGTACACGCGGACAAAGGTTATAAGAAGGAATGTCGAGAGCCGCCGGGGCGCATTATTTTCCCGTTCAATCTTGTATTAGTTTATAAGTCTGAAATCCAGTATAATTCATAAGTCCGTAATTCTGAGTCAATTAATAAGTCTGAAATTCTGAGTATATTAATAAGTCTGTAATTCTGAGAATATTAATAAGTTAATATTCAGTCTGTTAACAAGAAGTTATCTTGTAATCAGTGTAATCTGTGTGTCTTGAAAGGAAGATCATTCGTTAATGTGAAAGAATAAACATACTTTATTAAACCAAGTTAAGAGTGAACATTCTGGTGGAACTAGTTAAAACCAGTGCTTATTGATACTAAACCTGTCCCAAAACCGATTCAAGGATCCGGAATAGAAACCAACATCAACGGAAAGGTAAAGGTGTATCAGGACTAATTACTCCTTATATCTCCCAACATTCGATCATAACCTATTCCTTAAGCCAAATAACATCAATTCCTTCGATCCAGTCATCTCCGCCGGTCTCATTACTCGTCATTGCTATCACAATTCTTTAGGTCATTCCCTGGTAAAGGCTTAACAGCTTGACCAAAAACAGACCAAACTATATATTACGCTACAGGACGTAACATTATTTCTTAAATTTTTTTATTTTTTGTTTTCTTCGGAAGTTTTTTGACTTCTATATTTTAGATAATTCTCTCTTTACAAAGCGTTTTTACTTTTTCAGTAAACCGTGGTCTTTTGCATTTTTTGTTGTTTAAGTTTACCTGTCTTTTACCAAACGACTCTTCGGACGCAGTCAAAATATTTTTTGCTACATTCTTCCAGCTTTCCTTCACCGTATCGCTTTTATTTATGTTGTTTTCTTCTATTTTTCTCTCTAGTCATGTCATGTACAGATTTCTCGTACTTGCATTTATTAACGACTCTATATTTATCTTTTGTATATATTCTGGGTTATATATTAGGTGTTGTAATTAATTCGTAGCGTTTGATGAGAGATGGCGTGGTTATTACAGTGTTCTGTTTTTACCTTCAGAAACAAATTGATCGCTAAACAGCTGTTATTAGGTACTGTTTTTACGACGCGTTTTATTTTTAATTGTTAATAACATGTGGCAGCTATTTAATTATGTCGAAATTTATACTAAATAAAGTGTTTAAAGGGAGTTATATTACATTATTTTAATATAAACAAAAGTGCTGCAGAAAGTCATCGGATTTTAGTAGAAGTTTACGGTGAACATGTTTTAGCTGATCAAACGTGTCGGAAATGGTTTACGCGTTTTAAGAGTTGTGATTTTGATTTAGACGACAAGAAACGACCTGGACAGCCAAAAAAATTTGAAGATAAAGAATTGGAGGATTTACTCGAAGAAAATTCATGTCAAACACTTCAAGAGTTTTCTACATCTTTGGAGGTTGATTTATCCACGGAAGGAAAACGCATTAAAGCTTTGGGAATGATCCAAAAGGAAGGAAATT
>JACGTP010001019.1:0-14231 GCA_023678845.1 Mischocyttarus mexicanus
AAGAATGACACTCAACTTTGATAAATCGATTATTAACAACTATCGAAAATTATTATTATTGTTCAAAAGTATATAAAAGATTTTCTAATTAATGAAAATTAATATTTCACAGATGGAATGACAAGAAATTAGACGAAATAATAACAATTTTAAAATTAAATATAAAAATATCGTCTTTTTTATTTGAACCGATTGGTCACGTGACTATTTAGTAAGCTTCCCATTGGTTGTAAGTTATTTGCCAAAGATATTATTCAGTTTCGTACTTATTATTGTATCTTACATTGGAGTTGTTTTACATGAAAAAGTATAATCTTTAGAAAATATCTAACATTTAGATTTCTAAAATTATTTTCTTATTAGATTTTATATGCAGATGCATTAAATGATAAGGTACATTTTGGATTGTCTATCATTGAAACAATATTAAAAGAGTTGTGCATGTTTCGAAGAATTTTCGTTTTATTTTTGGGGATTTATGTTTCATGACGCTACGAAGAATTATAAAATAAAGAAAAAGACAAATTCGGATTGAAGCTCTTGGAGTTTTTGGGTTGAGCCGGTAGTCACATCAAAGGAGTAAGAAAATTTAAAACCCATATCGCGTGCGTGTGTCTGGAATAAGGAATGTTATATTAGCCGTGCGCGTCTTCGGGAACATCTCTCAACACGAATGCATGAATCCTTATCAAATTATATCCTTAACTTCCCACGGATTATTTTACGTTGTTCAAGTAAATAGTAATAATATTCCTTAACTTTATCTATCCTAAATGGTATTGTACATTTATCAATTGTAAACATTTAATCAAACATTAAGAAGATTATTGTTAATAATGTTAAGACATATTTGTTTGCACGACAAAAATTCCTTATTTGTATAATAATATTCCTATATTACAGAAAATAATTGATTTTTCTAAATTCTAAATTTTTCTTTACCAAACAGAGATAATTCCAATAAAGAAATGATTTTCTTTTCTATTTTATCGATGCAAAAAATTACCAAACGAATATATGTTAATTATCGTCATGTGTTTTCCGTACGAAAAATTAAGAGTCTTTTCTTCTATTTTGTCTAGATTTTTATTTGTCTATTATAACGTAAACTAGAAATAAATAACAGTGCCGTAGATGTAAGGTGAATAGGCCCCAGTGGGGGTCACGTACTTGTAATGAAATTATTCTTCGAGTTTGTATTACAATTTCAACTCACGTTTCAGTTTAAACGCAATTTCCTACGTTCCTGGACTTTCACACGATTACGATAACAATCTTAACGATAATGTCTTCAGTGCGAACGGAACCAACGTTGTCAGAGAGTGAGATTGTTTTTCTTCTATTTTGATTTAATTTTGTATAATAGTTGATCTCATTCTAGTTCTCTCTATATATTATTATTTCTCTTCTCCGTTGAAGTTTCTTATTTTTGTTCTTTTACTTTATACATTACATTGTTTCCTGATCTCGTAAAATGTTTTATTTCTCGTCTCATGTAGGAAATCTTAAAGACGATCATATAATTCATAAGTTTGACCAGTGGACCGTAAGTTATGCATATCCAAAACGATCCCCATAAAACATACTGGAAGGGTGGATCGGAGTCATTACTAGAAAATGTGGCAAATTGTGTGTAACAACCCCTCTTGAACGTTCGTAGAATGCGAGATTAAATTCGGTCCGAGTAAACCGTTTCACGCAACCCTCGTCAACTGTGTTCCTCCTTTTTTTATTTTTTTTTTTGTTCTTTTTCTTTATATTTTCTTCTTCATCTTACATACATAGTCTTTTCCATTTAATGTTCATTCAAAGAATCTTCTTTAGAGAGAAACGTTTAAAAAGTATTTCGAGTTATCTCATTTGTACATTTTAGCAATCTAAACTTCTTTTCGATGGAAATAAAATATTAAAAAAAAAAAAAAAGAAAACGTGTAAATACGTATGTAGATTTTTTATATAAAAGCAATGATAAAATATTTCTTTATTGGGTGGACAAGTTTACCCTATTGTAAGGGTGGAAAGAGAAAGTTATAGAATGATAGAGGGCTGAAAAGAAGTAGAAGGGAAAGATTTCCGGTCTCTGGTCCATATTTCGTGGTCACCCTGAACAAATTCGTAGGACAAATGTGTGTTTCTTTGTGGTAACCATCAACAAAAGAGAAAGAAGAAGAACAAGAGAGAGAGATAGAGAGAGAGAGAGAGGAAAATATGAAATATAAATAAAACATATTCTCATATTCCGGCGGCAAATGCGATAAAAATGCGGGAAGATCAGAAAAGATGTTACAGGAATATAAAGTAGTTTCTTCTTTCCATCTTCTCTTTTTTTTTCTTCTTTTTTTTTCTTCTTCTTCTTCTTCCGTACCTTCGAATCAATTAGTTTAATTTCTTTTTCTAATATTTTCAATTCCATATTTTCTTTCTCGTGATAGTTTGTCGTTGAAACATTGAAAAAAAAATCTAAAAGCGTTTATGTTTATTTTCAAAGTAATTTAGCAGTGAATTAAAATACATTTCAAATCTCTGAATGATATCACGTGTTTGAGATGAATCTTCAATCTTCCATCATCAGCTTAACATCCGTCATGCTTCAAACGTATATTTCATAATCCGAATAATTTATCATTATACCAAGCTAGAACGTTTGTCCATGAGAATGAATCAGAAAGGAGATCCTTGTTCCTTTTTCTTTTTATTTTTTTTTTTTTATCTAAAAGAGGAGCTGTTTTTTCTCCATTTCTTTCCTTTTTATATGTATTTTTTTTTTCCTTGACAAAGCATTGCATCGTCCGAAATCACAGTGGGATCTCCCTTGAAAGAATATTATATGCGAACGAGTACCGAATGTTAAAAAGTTGAAGAAATTCGCGAGAATGGTAAAAGAACGTTTAAGTATGGAATACGTTTGTTTGACACAAAATAATGTTACAGTGGATAATATGACGTGACTTTTAAAACAATAACAATTAATCTTTATCACTGTTAATCAAGAAGAAAGAAACATTAAGATATTCCTCTTATTATCCGTACCACGAAATGTCCCATTTAAGAGGGCTGAGAGAGAAAGAGTGAGAGAGAGAGAGGGAAAGATAAAACAACAAGACGATAAAGCAAGATGGAGACTTAATTAAAGAATGGTCAGATCGTGCACATTTGATAGAAGTGTGTGATTCTATTTTATCTGGCTACAGTTATCTATTGGTAAAGGAGATAAGATAAAAGAAAAGAGAGAAGTCCTATGAAATTTGTGGCTCGAGACTGACTATACACTGACACATCCCTTTGACGCGAATCCAAAGTTTTTCCCTCTTTTCGTAACTAAGGGTGAACAGACCATATGTGGCCTTCTTATCACCCCCTCCTCGATAATATATATATCTTATTCTATCTTTCTATCTTTCTATCTTTTTCTCTATTTCTCTTTTCCTTACTCTCTTTCAATATTTTCCTTTTCCTTCGAAACGAGTGAAAATAGACGTATGGACGGAACTCGAGGCCACGGAACGGAGGGTCAAATTGCGTGGGTCCTCGAGTAAAACTAAAATAAAAGAATCATGCTGGCTGGGGGTCCAGTAAAACCTTATGTTCTCATTGGAAATATTTTGTCGATTGCATGTACATTAAATTCGAGATCGTTCGATTTAGAAAATTCAACCGTTCATATCTATCTCTCATACCTTTTGAAATAAATTATTTATATATATATATATATCTTTGTCTTAAATGTATATTTAGAAAATAGCTTAATTAATTATTAAATATATTTTATTTTATAAATTTTATGTTAATCACTCTCTCTCTCTCTCTTTTATAATTTCAAAGATATTTAATGATGTATATATATTTGATTAAAATGAATGTAACCATTTGACAACGATTGAAAATAATGTATTAGATGACATTAAGGAAATAGTTGGTTATCGAGAAAGATTGGCTTGAAATAAGGAAAAGGGACAATACTTTTTCAACCGATATAGTTACGGGACATCGATCAGATGTGATCACAGTGGAATTAGCCGTCCCTTGCAGGAGTCCGGTACTCTTACACCGAAATCACCCACCCTCTTACATTTTTACTTCCGTCGAAACCTCGAAACTACCCCTCCTCACCCTTACCCCTGTCGTCTCACGTTATAGCACGCTTGTTTGAGGAACAATCGTTTAACGTAGAAAACATCTACGGTTAGACTTCGGTAAAAGAGATCTTAGATGGTTCACCTTAATATATTATTTCTCTAAATTACTTTTCTCTAACTTAATTTTTTTTATTTGTTTTTACATCGAACCATTTCTTCCCATATAAAAGATGTATTAATATATAAATGTTATTCAATTTTATAAAATAACAACAAAAAATTGTCGACTTATATCAGAAGTTGTAATAATAATGATGCAGGTATTAGAAAATCTACGTAAATAAATTTGGATAGATTTGATACTGGTTAGATAAAAAAAAAAGAACAAAAAGATTACAGGCGCCCTTTTTTTTCTGGGATGACATTTAGGTTTTTCTTGCAATGGATTTTCTTTGTCTTGCTTGAAGCTGGTACGTGAAATTTGAGAATTGTCATACGAGGTATCACGCTGAGCTTACATGTCGCGTTTTATGGCTTTTTTGTCGTTGGAACTAAACTTATTACACAGGATAGGGGGGCAGAGAAGAGAAGATGGCATTGCCCACTCTTTCATTCCTCTTTCTCTCTCTTTCTTTCTCTCTCTCTCTCTCTTTCTATCCTTCTTTTCCACCCCCGATCGCGCGTACGAGTAAAAGGGGAAGCTTTTTATTAAATCACACATCTCGCGTGCTCGTAGTCGACCGATTAATTTGCCGTGACGCTTCCTTTTGTGGCGTCGAGCCAACGTTGAGAAACGGCGTCGTCTTCATATTTCATGTCGTCGGTGTGGAAGACGATCTTCTCTCTCCTTTTCTCTCTATTTTTCATTCCTTTTTCTCTCGTTCGTTCTTTCATTTCAACTCTCTAAGGACCTTTCTATTTTCACTTTTACTCAACGACGATGACGAGACTTTAAAACGTCGAAAAATTCACTCAAACACCGAGATTCGTGAAGCTGCTTTTTAACTTCGTGTAACGAATTATTATATTTGTTTTTTCTTTTCTTGTTTAATCAATAATTACAAATAGAAGAAATACTGTCATATGCTATATTGTTCGACAATTTCTTTTATTAATTTTACTCAATATAAAATCTTTCTTCTTCTAAGCTTTATCGTAGGTACTTCTTTAATTTTTAAAACTCAGCTCGCACACACGTCATACGTTAGAATCAGTTTCAAATATCAATTTAAATCCAATCTAAAATTGTCTACCTGTAATTAATTAAAATTGAACGAACATTTACCTTCTTTCTATTTCGACAAAACTTTCTAAGCCAGTAGAAGATTACAACAGTGTCATTAATTTATGGCGTCGAATCTTACGGATTGGAAGTTATTACGATCTGATTTCATTTCCAAATTTCTCATTGAGATATGGTTTTACCACCCTGGAAACGAGTAAGTGAAGAAAGCTCGAATAGAGTAGATGGAAGAGTGTGGGATGATTCTACTCATACAGGACACACGTCTCCTTTCCTTTCCTTTCCTTTCATTTTTCAGGCTAGGTTAAATGGCCAGTGCAAAAAAGTCATAAAATAAGTTATAATTTGGCGCACACTCGGCGTCGGGATGTTCAATGTCCTGTGTGATCACTATAGTTCGCTCGAGCGAGTACGAGAAGCCCTCACCCTTAGCTTACCAACTGCCCCTCTCACCCCCCACCTCGTAACACTATACACAGACTGTTTTCTGCCGTCCGAGAATTGTGATGTTACCATTTTCTTTCTCTTTCGTTCCAATTTAACGTTGAAAGTGAGGCGAGAGACTCGCAAGATATACCGGCTGTATCTGTTGGAGTAACAGCTTCTATCCAATTCCAGATTAATTGTAGGATCGAACAGAAGGTCTTGGGAAAAAAGGGACTAGAAAGTAAGGAGAATGATCAGCAAAAAGTACGATCTAACTTGTCCTTATTTTCGTCCTTGTCGATAAGTCACTTACAAGGATGTCTCTCTTCCTAAACTTTTTAACCTTTTAGATCGTTTTATTCTTTCTACTTATTTTTCCTTTTTTTTTAACTTCAGCAAAAATGTCTTACAATTAGATTTGTTTTCTTTTTCGACATTAAATGTTCCTTCAGTTTTTGAAAAGAATTTGGACGAAATTGGCGAATGGAGAGGAAAAGTAAACTAATGTTGAAGCTAATTAGATTAACTTATTACGTCTAATAAAGACAAAGATAATCCTAATCATTATGATTGTTTTTGGTAAGGGAGAGAAGTAAGCCAAATGACGCTCGTTGTTGAACACCAGGGGTAAAATATCGCTCCCTTAAGAGCTACGCTGATTTGACATAAGATGGGGTGGAGGGGGAGATAGGTCAAAGGTCAACAGGAAGGAATATCCTAAATATGACGCATCAGAAATAATGATTATATCGTTGAGAGAATATGATTTTTGAAGAAATACGCATGTAGGATAAATAAAAAAACCTATTTAATATAATATTCATGAATAATTGGAAAGTTTAATTATTTGTAATTAATTAAAAGAGAGAAAGAAAGACAGAGAGAGAGAGAGAGAGAGAAAGAGAAATTAATTAATAATGAAATAAAATATTCAATGATACGTGTAAAATGAATCGACCAACCCCTCTCTCCATTTTTTTATTAAACAAAATAATCATCTGAGATATTTTGTAAATGATGAGACAACTCATCGCGAAAATATTATTCTTAAAATCATTTATCGAACGATTTATGGATTTAATTAAATACGTTGAATATGTTGAAAAATTTTGACAGAGATAATTTGTATGCATGCTAATGTCTTTTTTTGTTTCTCTTCGTTTAATTGTTTATAAGAAGAAATGATAAAAAATCAAATATCGATTTTCTTTGATAAAATCTCATCGAATTTTAACCCTTTGAATGTCTTGCCTTCTGCAACTTTGGCTAACAGATACTCGGCACCACTTTGTTGCGAAAACTTGCGAATACTGATTAATTCTATGGTATATATTAGGTGTACAAATAAGTTATCGCCGTTCAACAAAGTATGGCTTTATCATTAAATTATGGTTAAAATGGTCTGATGTAAAACGTCATATCGTAAAGTAAGACATCTCTCGACAACATAATCTTGATATATTAGTGATTTTGTATTGGTATCGGATATTTATTTTCCTTCGAAAATGTCGAGTTTTTGGCAGAATAAGCGTCATTTGCGGGAACTTTCGATTTACTTTTTGAATTAGAAGAAATTTGCAGCTAATGCGCATCGATTGCTCGTAGAAGCATATGATGAGGCTTTCTTAGGTGAGAGAAGATGTCATGAATGGTTTTTAAAGTTCAAGAACGGTGACTTTGACGTCAAAAACAAAGTACGTAACGGAAGGCCGAATGTGTACGAATTCGCGGAATTGGAAGCATTATTGGTTAAAGATTCATGCTAAACGCAAGAAAAACTTGCACTTATATTAGGAGTAACTCAGCAAGCAATTTTACATCATTTAAAATCATCAAATGATTAATTTTTTAATAAGAACGGCGGAAATTTATTTGTACACCTAATAGTTTTGGAACTAACATAAGTAAGCTATTGTAATGATGTTTGATTTATACGAATTTGAAGACATCTTTGAAACATATTTCTGTAAAACATTAACATTATATTTCTTATAATTTTGTACAGTATGATAAATTTTGAAACATTCCCTGATTTGTATTGCAGGTTGATTTGTGCACATTTCACAATAATAATTCGTTTGATGTATTTCAACTGGTGTTTTTCTATCAGAACAAACAATACAGTCTCGTTTTCTTTTCCCTACCAAGGAAATAACAGGTCACTTAATAAATCCCAGTCCTGACACATATATGGCAATACTGTTAACAGACTCATATGATTTTTGAATAGAACCAACCTTCAAACGATACGTGTCAAAATTTTATAACGTTCTGATAATTAATTTACAAGTTACAATGGTTTTAGTAAGCCAATCTAATATATCTTACAAATTGTACCATATTTTGATTTGACAACTTATATCATTTGAACAGAAAACTTTAGAGAAATAAGCATCTCTCAAAAAGTGATGTTGGAATAAATTGATTACCCGAAATAACAAATAAACTTTGATGTCTCCTTAGAGGAAACTACCGAGTAGTATTCTAGAAATACTATATTCTTTGAGAAGAACCAGAGGGACGCAAAAGGGTTAAATACCACTGTAGTATAAAAAACTGTCAAAAGATGTGAAAGAATAATTCCAGATAATCGTGGAAACAAATTCCCGTAAGTACAAGCGCGTTTATGGTAGGAGTTGGAGTGGGTTGTGCACATCGACTGTATCCGTACGATCCGATACGGTCTGATACGGTAGTTACAACCCAAACTGTCGATCGGAATTGGTAACAAGGCGGCTGGTTGACGCTCGTATAGAGGGTGGTCCTGCTAGAGAAGGATAGTCGAGAGGGAAAGGGGTGGGGAAGGGAGGGAAAGAGAGAGAGAGAGAGAGAGAGAGAGAGAGAGAGAGAAGGGTTGGTAGGAAGGGGGTCGTCCATAAATCTTGGCACAATCGAGGGTGTGGTCAAACGCAGTGTCGAGTGACCGTGGTTTCGTCTACAAATCTATAAAGGAACCCCCTAGGCAACCCTCTCTATGTGTCCATCCTTCTAACCACCCACAATAATGTTCATCTATGTCCTATGTGTGTATAAGTAGAGATCTCTAGTAGCTAGATATTACTGTTGATACATTATACATACACTTAATTCCTACAATTTTCTATGTTACTCTATGTACACGTACTTAAGTACATATATTACTGTTCTCACATGTACACTATATTAAACTAGTGTAGATTTTATAGGTATCGTATATGTAGGTTTATATATAAGGTGGTCTATAGAAACTGTTACCATACAGTTATTATGAAAATTGTTACATGTATCTATTAGCAAATGTGATATCGCAATATTGAATACAATAATTAGTTTTATTTTAAAATGATTTTGATATAATTCGATTAGGATTTAATTTGAACAAATTTTGATTCACACACATACACACATTATATTATCTAAAGACGATATGATAAAATGATAAGGACCATTGTCTGTAACACTTTATCTGGACCACTCTGTATCGGAGCAGTCTGTTGATGTAAATGTGTGAGTGTATGTGTGTGTGTATGTTCGGTACAGTGGCTAGACAAACGAGCCTGCGGGAGCGTTGGTCAAACACACGGCATACCTCTCGTTCGGCCAATAATATGTTCTCGTCACTAGCAACGCTGTTACTGTTGCCGATGGCACCGTTCGACGACCAGATTTTCCCCTTTCGCGGAAATTACCGTTTTTCGGTGATTTATCGGCCAGTACTACGCAGTACTATCGGTGAGCCTGTACCTCTCTTCCAAAAAGGAATTACCCCTGGGATGTAATAGGATGCGTGTGTACGTGTATGAGAAAGAGGGTGACTGCGAATTTCCTGCTTTTATGCAAAAGGAAAAAAGGAATTGATAGGGGACAAGAAACGTAACTGACCAGTCATGAATCAATGGGGATATTTGAATTAGGGAATGTGTTTTTGATTTTACGTAAAAAATATATATGTTTTTAACTGTGATAGCTATTTGTTGAATAAATTATTATTATTATTATTATTATTATTAGAATTATTATGTGAGGTATATTAAAGATTATTTTCACGCGAATATGTATCTACTGTGATTTTATTATCACGTTTCGTGTCACGTGTACCACCGGTGGTACACGTAGATAACATATTTATTTAATACACTGAAAACATATGTTTATGACAAATGTAATTCTGTTAAATATATTTCTACCAAAGGAATTAGGTATTATAGAAAATAATAACTAAAATGATAACTAAAACTTATGGATTGATGATGTAATGAAATATTGTGTCATGATATAATAATCTTTAGTGAAAATATCAAATGGTCTTGCCATGGAACGTGTTAAATGTGTGATATTATTTGAAATTATAAAATGCAATGATTGGAAAATAATCGATTAAAAATGATCGATGATTCCAATAGATACAATAGTTTGTAGAAAACGTGGGAACTAACTTTTATTCCTTCCCTATGTTGTGTTAGGAAATCATGGATATCATTTGTCAGCAGAATGACTTTGTGCCGGAAGTTAGAAGGGGAATTAGTTGAATGCACGATTTCCTCCTATCTAATTTCAACGATTATCCTACTCGAATAATCTTCTATCTCATTTCTATCTTCAATAAATATCGAGAAAAAGTTACAAAAAATGGAGTTCTACGAACGATCAAAGAAATATGCAAGCAGTTGACTTCTCTTTCTCTTAAGTTTACTTTCCTCTTCGAGGTCGTCCTGTGGTCACATAATGCATAAAAATGTCACGGATTTGTCTTCAAGGGCGTATACATACTGGAATAAAAATTGAACGAGATCATTCTTTGATTTCACTAAATTTATCGTCATTTTACCGTAGGTACTTTTATTCTCTATGCGTGTGTATATACGTGTGTGTGTTTTTTTTAAACAATATACACATTCTCATTCGTGAAATTATTTTTTGTAAATATTTATGGACTTTAGTAATACAAAAAAAAAAGAAAAAAAGATTGTACGACAATGATTTATGTTTCAAATAAATGGTTGAATTATTTCATTTGAATTTAACAGTCTGTTTGGGATCGCGTTCGATATTGAAAAATAAAAAAACACAAAACAGAAAAAGAAAGGAAGTTTGGCATACGTTCGGTATAAATTTTGAAAACGATTGTAAAGTGCAGTTTACCATGACCATGACTATACTTATGGCTTATTAACGAAAGCAAGAGTAACGAACAAATTGGCCGCACTCGAGTGCTTCTCTCTTCTGGCGTTCGCCTCTTCAATGACAGGCTCAGTTACGTGGGTAGCACTGTATTTCCATATTGTAATGTCCCGTATCCTGTTCGAGACCAACGAACGAACGATATTATTATGCGTTAACAAACCATTTAAGTGTCTCAGGTGTTAAATTGTCTGTGACGACGCCTCAAACGGTCACCCATTCGATTCGAATCGATTGTCCTCGAGTCTCGATATATCTTTCGATTATGTTATCTATCACGACAAAGACAACGACAAAGACGACGATTATTATTATTATTATTATTATTATTATTACGATCTATGTACAACGATACTAAACAAAAAAAAAAGAAGGTTTTAATTTGTTGATAAAATTCATTTGAAAATCTCTACTACTTTCCTATCTTCAAATTTCATTTAAAATTGTCAATTACTTGATCACTTCGAAGCAAGAAAAAAAATAATAAATGAATTTAATTTGTTGACGAGATACTTCACCTAAATTTTAGATTATTATTTGAGGGAGGTGGGGGGGTGGAGGTAAACCAAGAGAAAAAAAGAAATATTTTCTATAAAGACAAAAGAGTGGAGGAGTCATCCGAGTTTTCTTAGAAGAGAACTTAACAATAACTAGTGACGAATATCATCCGGTTGGACTGCTAATGGGAAACAAACAACTCGACTTACTTCGGCAAAGGGTATAATTATCTCGAGTGTCAGAGTTGAAAAGAAAAAAAAAACATAAAGAATGGGGAAGGGGGTGAGCAGGGGGTGAGGGGGAGGTGCGAGGGTGGTGGTAGCGATGGTGGGTCGGGCACGTCGACACCAAGTCACATAATCATTCTAAATTGGCCGGAAAAGAGGTGGGCAAGCCCGTTACGGCGAAATGCGATTTTAATTTTCGAAAGGGTGTGACTACCTGATCTCTGTCATCATTTGTTATTCAGATTGCGCCGAAACGAGATATCCGATAGTCCCTGTCGTATCGTATTCGTGGCCACCTTTAAAAACGATCAAGTCTCCTCTCACGTGAGACAGAAACTTTCATTCTTATTTTTCTCCCAATTGCGAATTAGTGAAAGAAACACAATTTTTGTAATACTTATTATTAGATTTAAGATTAAATCCTGACACTTTTTTAATTCTTATTAACACGTTCAGTGTGGTAAGACATTTTTGTCAGACTTGTCGTTCAAGCCATTTGATATTATTCATTAAAGATTGTTGTATCATCGTCAATTCATAAGTAGTTTTATCTTTTTAGTTATCATTTTAGTTATTATTTTGTATAATACTTAATTTTTTTTGATAGAAATATATTTAATAGAATTATTAGGGCCTTGAATAAATTTTCACCGTTTTTTTTCCACAAAATAAAAGCTTTATTTAAAATGTAAGGTTCAAGGTTATGGTGTAAAGTTCAATATAAGGTTCTAATTGTTCGTCTTGAAACTTTGTCGGTTCGTCAGAATGTTCAAAATCCTCAAATTGAAGGAGGAATTGAAGGTCTCAACAAGAATTTTTTGTGTTTTAGCTGCAAATTTCTTTAGAATAAAGTAGTGCAATAAAATTCACCACAAAGACATTAAAAATAGACAAATGGTATGTCATTTCTTAAGAAACGGCGAGAACTTATTCAAGATCCTAATACATTTGTCATAAAAATATGTTTTCAGTACATTAAATAAATATATCTGCGTGTACTACCGGTGATAAACGTAGCATTGAACCTGTTAAAATAAGTCGAGAAGAAAATTAGAGAAATATTTATTTTGTCAATCTAAATATCTCATTTTACTTCATAAGTATATTAATAATGGAATATATTTTTTCCTCATTAAACTCTCTCATTCGTCTTATCAAGTAAATCATGCCGTTAATTATCGCGTCGTAATTCCTGCCAATTCGACGAAGCGTTAAGTGCGATAAGTGGTCTTAGAGAGAGGTGCTAACGCGTCAAAAAAGAACACACAACACATATACACACACACACACACACACTGAAAGAAGGGTGAGCAAGGAGAAGAAAAAAAGAACGGAGTAAGAAACGCGATGGCAGGTTCGAGCACCAAAGCGTGAAGCTTTCGATTATAATCGAAACTACGTTTCTTTAATTCTGACGATGAGAGTCCATTGACATTACTTGTTTTTCCGTTTCTCTCTTTCGATTTAACGACGAGAGATAAGTTTTTTTTCTTTTATTAAATAAAATAAATACCAAAAAATCACTCTGTCATTATAATACGTTGTTATTCATCAGTAGGATGTATAAATTGAACGAATTATTTTTAAAATGTAAAAAAATCAGGCAAAGCAACGTTTATTAAAGATTCCCTACGTGTATTTAATGTGCATGTGTTAGCTGTGAGTTGATTGGTATCTAAAAGATGAACGGCTTGGTGAAAAGAAAAAACAAAAAAAAAAGAAAAATAAAACTTTCTCTTCGACTGCTCCCTTCCAGCTGCTTCTCAAGAGCAACTGTGTGTCTACATATAATAATTCTTTTTTTTTTTTTCTTTTTCAAAGGGGGGAAACACATTTTCTAACGATAATTCGAGCGATCAGAGTCGAGCAGCGATAGGGTTGAACGATTAACTCGATCTTAAGGACACTATCGTGGATTGATCTTGGATTTCGTGACAGCTCGCACCTTTTATATCGTATAACCTTTTTCAAACATAGTACCCATTTAAATACTTTCTTCTTAAACGGTTGGTGTGAGTAGGGAACTTTTTTTTATATATATACCATATATTATATGTGTACCCAAATTTTTCCCGAAACATAATATGTACACTACTTTTTTTGTTACTTTTTTTTCTTTTAACCATTTATTAATTCTGTAAAATCATCATTGTATAATCATAACCATTATCAGAACGATTCGTAATATGAGTATGAGTGTTCAGTATGAGTGCTCTGTACAGAGTGACACTTCTGCTGTACGAAGTGTTTATCTCAGAAAATAAATCAAAACTGTGCTTTAATGAAATAACTTTTCTTCTAAAACAAGGCAATTTATAGTTTTAATGTTAAAAAAAATTTATATAAAATTTTAATAATTATATAAGTAACATTTATTTAAGGTATATACAGAATTATATATACAAGTTGTCACTTCCCGAAACATAATACACTTCCTTTCCTGTTTCTTTTAATTATTTGTTAATTCTATAAAATCATCATGGTTTTATCATAACTATTATCAGAACGATTCGTAATATGAGTGTTCAGTATGAGTGCTCTGTACGCAGTGACACTTCTGCTGTACGAAGTGCCTATCTCAGAAAATAAATCAAAACTGTG
>JACGTP010001022.1:0-14161 GCA_023678845.1 Mischocyttarus mexicanus
GAGAGATGGTATAGCATAAGGGACAAGATTTCGTAGAATGTCAATGATCGTAAAGATTGCCAACTGTAAAAGGACATGCAACAAGTCCTCTCTCCCTCTCGTCAATGGCCTCCTCTTTCGGACGTTTCCTCCTCTTCCTCCTCCTCCTCCTCTCCCTATTCCACCTCTTCCACTTCCTCCACATCCACCTCTACCACCACCACCACCACCACCTCCTCCTCTTCCTCTTCCTCCTCTTCTGCCCGTTACTTTACATCATCGGTGACGCACGACTTCCGTTACGTCACGCGACGCCCACTGACGTAACGTTTACTCCAAAGAGCCCACGCACAGACATAGAAAGAGGGAGGAGAGTAGGGTGGTTGTGAGAAAACCAGAGAGAGGGAAGAGAGATGCGTGTTTCATTGATCGATCCCTCACCCCCGTTTCCCTATCATCCGATATCCCGATCGGATATCTCTTCGAATACTCGGGAACTTCTTGGAACGATCTAGATTACAAAATCGATCGATCCTCCTACATCTTCAAGGTCATCAAATATTTAATTTTAATCTAGTAAAGAAGGAAAAAAATCATTTATAATTCTTAAAATCAATTATAATTGCAATTTGAACATTTCTGAATCGTCAAAGATAGCAAAATGTATAAATCATTTATAATAATTTGAATAATATGTTAAATTGAATAAAATTGCGAATATAAATCTGAACGAAGAAGAAGAAATCGAGAAGTGAATACAATAATATTCGACTATGTTCTTTTATTTTCGGGTAACGATCGCGTTAAAGAAGAAAAGGAAAGATCGAGAAAAATAGAATGACGGGGAAGACGAAAAGGGCGAAAAGGAGAGAGGATACTTCAACGAATAACGAGTCTCTAAATTCTACGTAATGGTTTAAAGGGCAGCCGGTTTGGTGGCACGGTTAAGAAACGAGACCCTATTGACGAGAACCTACCTGACTCGTTTTAAGCTCCCTCCACCCCTCTCTCTCACTCTCTCTCTCTCTCTCACTAATCTTTCTACCACGTGAGCCCTTTTCTTATTCTCCTTTTTCTTTCCCATTCTTCTTCTTCTTCTTCTTATTTTTCTTAGAATTAAAATCCATTACATTTAAAACGTTTGGTAACACGATCGATAACAGTATCCTCAAGTTACCTTGACATTGAAAAAGGAAAATGATCCAATTCGGTGTGTTTAATATATGCATGGATGACGAGAAATAAATATTAGCTTGGTGGAAAAAAAATTGTCACATTTTCTTATTGAATATCAGCCAAGAATCTGACATTTATTTATCCACCAATCAAATAATATATAATAATAAAAGAAGATGAAAAAACTTCTGAAGAATTTTTTTTTACGGAATCTTAAAATCGGGAAAATAAAACTCGTCCTTTGGCTGTTAACCTTTTTCTTTGATTTATTTTTCACGTTCCGATAGAAAACATGACGAATTCGGATCTCGGTGTTGAAGGATAAAGTCTGAGTGGAGGAACGAAAATGGCATAGAATTTAAAAGGAAAGAGGAATGTGGAAAAAAAAGGACGATGAGGATAAAAAAGGTTACAAAAAATAATGAAAGAGAGAGAAAGAGAGAGAAATAGTGAAAAGTAAGGTCAGGTAAAGAGCATGGCCTTTTTCTCAGCTTCTTTGACCGACCGATGTTCTGTGGCTAGTGGAAAAAGAAAAAGAAGATATGACGAAGAAAAAGATAGAGAAAGAGAAAGAGAGAGAAAGAGAGAGAGAGAATCCCTTTCTATTGATTTCCTGCCGAGCGTGGGCCAACGAAGGGAGGATTAGGTATTGCTCCTCTTTCTCTTTCTTTCTTTCTATTTTTCTCCTTCGTTCAGGTCACCCTTTTTTTCTTTTTTTTTCTCTCTCTCTCTCTCTATCTTTATTTCTTTCTTTTACAGGCACACTTCTTCTATCCTTCGACACAACACTTATCCTGTAATCGAGCAAGCAGCACTTGGCTGGCTTGCCAGAGAAGCGGTAGGGTTTTAAAGGAAACTAAGAGACAGCAATAAAGTTAACAGAACTCAGAAGAATATAAAAAAAAAGGCAACAAAACTTATCAAAAGTGAAATAATGAACGAAAGAATTCTGGGCAGTGAATAATAGAGAGAGACCTAGACGAATCTAGAAAGAAAATGAAAAGTTTGTATGCTATGTGTCGAGTGACTATGGGACCATGGGTCGAGTGAATTTCGAAATAAGCTGTGTCCATTTCATGGATGTCCTAGGAAGAACGATGTTTTTGTCGGCAATGTTGAGATTAGGTTGCTTGTAGCTTAGTAATGGAGACGGTATTAATAGTAGTGATGGGGTTGGTTCAACAGTATAGGCCTGTTAACGCTGCCGTTGCTAACTGACTGGTAATAATAGTAGTTTGTAGTGTAGTAAAAGATGGGTAATAGTAGTAGTAGTAGTAGCAATAGTAGTAGTAATAGTAGTAGTAGTAGTGACCGTGGCATCAGGCGTGTTGCGCTAGTACACCGTTCAACACGAGTCTTCTCAAGAGCCATACTTGATGGTGGGGATTGGTAGTAGTAGTGGTGGTATTAGTAATAGTGGTAGTAGTAGTGTAGTAGTATTAGTTATAATATTGGTGTAGTGGTATGGTGGCGCTGGTGTCACTGATGGTGGTGGTATGGTAACAGTAGTAGTAGTAGGCTTGCGTACAAGCCTCGTGACGTCAGAAGCCGTCGAGTGTAACCCATGAATCCACACCTCAAGCACCCCTTTCCACCACCATCAACCTCGACCCTTTACCCCTGCTACTTCTGTTGCTGCTTCTCTGCTTCTGTTGGTGCTGCTGCTGCTGCTGCTGCTGCTGCTACTGCTTTCAAACGTTGCTGCTTCCTTCGTTCTACATCCATCGTCGTAGCTTTTTCGTCTCGTCGCAACCACACTCCAACCCACCCTATCTTCCTTTCCCATTCTACCATCCAACCCCCTCGTGTCTCGAGACACTATCGATAATATCACTTCGATGTATGCGGCTAAGCAATTAATGGGGAGTCATGCATACGCCGTCGAATAATTCGCGTACGAAGTTAAACCGATAATGTAATATAATATATTCGTTTGAATATATTTTGCAACCCTTATTTTTTTTTATTTTTTCTTTACTCTCGATTACCTTTCTCATCTGTCTCTCTCGTATTTAACCGATAATTAAACGTACGTTTCTCAATTTAGTTTTGATAATACGTAATGTTTCGTTATTAAGGTTTATCAGAAAATAATGATACCGAATTGAGAAACATGTTTCCTCAAATGACTCGTTCGTCGATCATATAAATTGATACTAATGGTACTCATAATTAACGTTAATCGTATCTTTCATAAATTACGGTAAACCAAAAAATGTAATATGTGTTCTACTCGAGATCACGTTTATCGATGTATCTACTGATGAACAAAAAAAAGAAAAATCAATACGTAAAATTCTCCAATGCAAACTCTGACGCAATTCTGACGCATGTAACTCTTAACGAGATATTCTTACCTGGAACGTAGATTAGAGTAAAAAAAAAAAAATAATAATTTCATGGAACGGCATATGGTTGATAATACCGAAGACATATTTGAAAATATCTAAAAGATGATGACATCCGATAAATTAGGTTGTCAAGTATGAAATTAAAGCAAAACAAAAATGCACATAATTGAATTGATATTTGCATCATTTCATACTTAACAACGTATGATACTTCAAATTATACTACATATTAAATGAAATATTTAAATCAATGAATAAGATGCGAAAAAATATAAAAAAAATATAAAAAATTGCAGAAATAAGTGTAGATAGAAATGAAAAACAGTGAACTTCAAAATACAATAAGTTGAAAGTTTTGAGATGATTATCTCGAACTTTTTGGGGATCTAATCCTACTACCCATAGTCCGATAATGGAATAATATTAAAAGGAGAGTTATCGGTCAGTGTTGAGCTGTTAATCGATTAACCTTTATTTATTCCATGCTACGATAACCGCGACATTGCGGAGCCAATAGAGACACGATAACGGACTGGTCAAAGGAAAGGAAATTAAGTTAGATAATGTGGGACGTTCATTCTCGTTACGCGATTCGATTACCATGTAATAGGAAGTATAAGTACTACATAGCTACCATTGTAACAATACATATACATACATACACGCATATATACACACACGTGTACCACGTGCATACAAGAGTTTTCCTTATTTCTGTCACGGTTACTCCAATTAACTTATATTATTACTCACTCTTTCTTTAGAAAAGAAAAATTTTCTCACGACACTTTAGTTTACTTTGCAAGCAAATAAACAAGGACAAATAAGTAAAAGAACTACACCGTTAACTTCGATTTCTCTTGAAACACGTTAATTTCTTACACCATACTTCGAGGAGAAAAGTTTATCTTAAACGATTTAACAACAATTCGTTATTATAACTAAACGAGTATATCTCTGTGTTTATTTATCGAATTCAATTCGATCAGATTTTGCTGAGATAAATGTAAAAAGGTAATACAATTAAACGTAATAAATGGTAAGCTTTAAGAGAGAGAGAGAGAGAGAATTTCTTTCTTTCTAACCCTTTTATAATTTATTGTATCGTATTTATGTCTTTATGATAAACGTCGATGGATAAAGTTACACTTTAAGAATGAGAAAAATAAACGAGGTTCAATCGATTTCAAAGATTTAATAGAAAGAATAAACATATTTTATAAGAATCTTCTGTGATTGCTATGAATATCATTTTAATTTTTTGAATACGAAGGGATTATCGAGCACAGAACACGAATTTTAGAAAAACCATCTTCTCTCGTTATTTTATATTTTCTTTTTGTCCTTTTTCGGGCTGGGTTAGGTATTGTTGCATCAGGGTTGAAAGTTGGAACCATGAGGAGTGATGGGGGAGTGATGAGGGAGAGGGGGGAAAGGAACATCGACGATGGGGTGAAGGAGGGGGCGTCAAACGAATAGAACAGGCAAAGGGTCAGCGTCTTCGTAATGCTTCGCAAGTATTGTGTTATCGATTAACAGTAAATCGTAGAGAGGACTTGCACAGATGCGCGACATGAGTTGGCAGAGGGTTAGAGAAGATAATACGTCTATATCTGTGTGACTGCACATTGATTTAGTAGTGGTTAACCGAGTTCCCCTAATACTATACCAGACAATGACTCACCGTTTATCCTATATCGAGATAGTTCCTTATCAATAAGGTTTGATCGCTGAGGATGTAGAATCCTTTAATTACATCTATCTAAATACCATAAACGTTGCTTTTTAATTATCTTTATCATATCACGATTTTCAACCAACTAACCAACCAAACAACCAACTAACCCTTAACGCATATTCGTCCGCATGAAGAAAATTCCTCATTTCGAAAACAATCACCAATAACTAAGTGACGAAAATTATTATAGTAAAATTATTATATTATATATATTAGGTTGTCAAGTATGAAATGAAGCAAAAAATGGACATAATTAAATACGATTTTGCTTCATTGCATACTTGACAGCCTAATATATTCCAGAAAATAATCGATTCTTGTTCTTGTTTAAATTCTAAATAAATAAAATTAAAATTCTTTTAAACAGAGATAAATTCCAATAAAGAAAAGATCTGTTTATTTTCTTTTTTGGCAGTGCAAAAAAATGACCAGACGAATATGTTTTAAGAGTCTAAGCATTTATCGGATTTATTTCATACAACAACATAATATATCGATTTTTAAATACAAAATTATTCTTTCCTTCTTTTTCTTTTCTCGCAATATATCTTTGAACGTGTTCGGAGAAATAAGCGTTTGTTTGTTAATTCATGAACGTTATAGGTTTTTTTTTTTTCCTTTTCATCCTATAATTCTTGGGGGAACCTATCGGCAAGGTCAAGTAAGTTAATAAAATATAGGAAAGAGAGACAAATCGATAGCAAATTCCTTTTTTTTTTCTTCCCAAATTCGTATAATAGTTTTGGATTGTGGAAAGTAAGAGAAAAGAGAAACAACTCTCCCTAACATAGAAAAGTCATTTTGTGTTCTGTTACTCGTTGAAGTATATAGGTCAAGAAATACCGTGAGCGTACTAAATATATATCAACGTATGCACGCATACGGTACGCACACGGCACGCATACGGACACGCACACGACACGCATATATTCTCAATACTTATTCCTTTTTTTTTCATTCTTTCTTTTTCTTTCGATCGTTTAAAGCTTCAAACGCGCGCATCGGCCAAATGAGAAGAGATTTCTCTCTCCTTGAGAAGGCTCATTTACCCTTTTACACGCCAACGAGCGAGGAAAAGATAACACACCAATAAGAGAGAGAGAAAGAGACTCGATAAATAATAAAAAGAAATAATAAACGTAAAATAGCTAGAGTTATTTGTCCTACCATCTATCAATAAACTTTTTCATCATATTAAAATCTTTCTTTAAAATTATAAAAATCTATTCATTCGTTAGGCTTTTTCTTACTATTTTTCCCAATACCTTTCTTCATTCTCTCACTTGCTTTGGAAAAATCTATTCAATCGTTTGACAATTTACTTGTCATTTATGACCACCCACCAAAGGCATCATTCAAAATTCTTTTCGAGAGAACTCAACCTTCCTCTATTTTTTCTTTTTATCTTTTCCCTTTTCCCTTTTCCCTTTTCCCTTTTTCCCTTTTCCCCATGGGATAAAACCTTTCTATTTCATTGTTCGCAAGATCGTAAACCAAACTACGAGTCGGTCAATTTTGAAGTAAAATCAAATTAGAAAATAATATTTAATTCGACGAACGATAAAACGTAGATTATTCATGGAAGTTTCAGGAAGAAAAAATAATACTTTATTGTGATTCTTTTTTTAATCGTAGGAAATACAAACGTGATTTCGTGAAGAGAACGGTGTCCTACATTTGACGACGGGTCAATTAAATCGCTCGCCCGACGTCTGGAAATCGTCCAAGTGCGATGTGAGACTAGACTTCATGATAGAGACAAGAAGAATGATAATGATGATGATGATGATGATGATGACAAAGAAGAAGAAGAAGAAGAAGAAGAAGAGAAAGATGACGAGGAGAATACGAATGAGATGCGCAAATGGTTCGTTAATACGTGGCGCTATCATTTAACGCGAAGTTAATGGAACGAAACTCGGAGGATACTCTGAGAAAACGATAAGATCGTTTAAGTGAAGAAAGAAAGAGTGAGTGAGAGAGAGAAAGAGAAGAAGAAGAAGAAGAAGAAGATTGAGAAGAGAAAAACAAGATGAAAAGAAGAAGGAGGAGGAGGAGGAGGAGTTAGATGACGAGGGAAGGAAGAAAGGAAATGGAGGAGTAAGAGGTGGAGAAGTAGAAGTAGAAAAAGAAGAAGTCCAAGGTCGTGTAAAGAGAAAACACATCTTTAACGATCGAGTTATACTTCTGACTGTATATGCTTTTACCGACCGGTGGTAACGGATTTCACGGTACAAGGAACGAGCAATGTTGGTATTAAAAACCTAAAGTGGGAGAAAGATAGATGCATTGTGAAGTTTCTCGATGTGTTTGGGTGTGCGCGTGCGTTTAACCGAATGTAATACACACTGGGGAATCTCCACAGAGAAGAAAGAAGATAGAGTAAAGAAAAATATAAGAAAAGTCAAGAAAATAAGGGAAAAAGGAAGAAGAAGAAGAAGAAGAAGAAGATGACGTTATTCTAGGCTCCTTTCTTATACCTCATAACATTTTTTTTGTTCTCCCCCTTTTAACTCAAGGGAGTACATAAATGAATTATCGATAAGGTCGATTCTCGCGAAGGTCGTTTCTTGACCTTCGATTTTATGTTCGTGATTCTCCTGAGTTACGAAAATAACGAATCCCCGTTAGAACCTTCCTACGTAATTACTCATTGGATAAAGTATCACGAAGTAGATGAAAAAGTAGAAGAAGAAGAAGAAGAAGAAAGAATAGGAAAGGAAACAAAAATGGAAAGCTGCTGCTGCTGCTACTGCTGTTGCAGTTGCTGTTGGTGTTAGTCTCTCTGTGAAAACGATGCAAATGTGTCATCGTAATCTTAATCCATGCAAAAAAAAAAAGAAATAATTTAGCAACGTTCTAACGATTGCGTTGCATGTAAGAAGGGAATCACAAGGAGGACAACGTAATACATTCTCGTTTGGACGATTTAGAAATCGTTCACGTTAAATCGTTCATCAAACGATCCGGTCTAATGATTCTTCCTTTTTTTTTTTTGTTTGTTTCTTTTTAAATGAACGGTGAACATAGTCAGGGCTCATCGTCAGAGAACTCTCGGTCTTTATTCCTGTTATTCTTTTTGGTCCTTATGGCGTTACAACAAGGCAAGAAAATCAGCTAGCAAGCTAAACAGCCAACCAACCAAGCAACCAAGTAAGCGCAACCAAGCAACCAAGCAGACTTCGGTCGAACCACCACCGCCGGTTCATTGGCCAGGCCACTTGTCGCCTTGAAGCCAATCGCTTCGTTCGTGCTCCGTTCGCATTCCGACTTGTAATACAACTCGTCTCGGCTGCTGATAATTTAATAACGCCTATGTAATTTACGATCGAACTCGTCATTTTTCTTGTTTTTTTTTTCCGTTGGTCTACTTCTTCCCCACGATCCAAACCCCTATCATTCCAATCATAACCTTTTTTACCTTCTTCTTCTTCTTTTTCTTCTTCTTCTTCTTTTAATCGTTACCATCATACTCATTAGACAACCCATATGGTTCCCTGTTGCCGATCACTCGCTGTTGTCCGATATTACCATATGAGATTATTAATTGGACAAGAAACTTTCGTAAAGATCTCAAACTACTTTTCCTTCGACTCGACTAATCATCATCCACCCCTCTCTCTCTCTTTCTCTTACTGCAACTTTAATTCATTTTTCTTTTATTTCTTGTTATCGTTCTGATTAGAGACCCATATGCTTGTTGTTGTTGTTGTTGTTCTTGCAGCTATTGATGTTCCTGTTGTCGATATCATTTTATGAGGATTTATTAATCGTACGTGGAGAATCAAGGAACGTGTGTACTCATAAAACGATCTTATAATTGTTGTTTTTGTTGTCGTTGCTACTTGTGGAATAAATAAATTTCAATGTAGAAATATTATAAATGGACGTTAAAGGTCGATGCAATTTTCTAAGACTTTTCCTCTCAAGATTTTGTTGCACGTCGTTGGCAGTCTCAGCAAGACGAACATCTTCCTTTGACAAGGAAAGCTTGTTCGAGCGAAAAATCGACTTATCGAGGGAGAGAAGCTGTTTTCTCCGAGACAAAGAGATAACTCCCTCCTTATTTTCTTTTTTCAAACTTCTTATCAAAGATTGTCTGATGTCTCTCTCTCTCTCGCTCTTCCTTCTTGCTTTTTTCTTATCTCAAATTCGAATTGATAATTTTGTAAGAAATTCAATAAAAAATTCTTCAAAGTAAATTTCTGACGAATGTGAGTTACATTTTTGTATCAAAATTTTTGTTTTGGGTTATTATCGATATTTTACATGTAAAGTATTTAGACAAATTCTTACAGAATCCCTTCTCACTATTCATTCGTATTCTAATTTTAGGTCTCGCACGCGCATAAGTTAACACACGCGCGCGCGTGTGCGGAGAACGTATGCGTTAAATTTCCTCTCTCTCTCTCTCTCTCTCTCTCTCTCTCTCTTTCTGTCTCTTTCTGTCTGTCCGTCTGTCTATCCAACGATGGCGGAACTTTCACTTGGTAGACGAGGCGAACGTAAACAAAGCGTGCTTCGACGTTCGCACGTGACAAATTTATGGAGATTAGCGGATGGTCTTGATCGATGTTTGAATAAGTACGTGGAAGGTTAGTGTACTTACTCATTCTAATTCCTAGTCGGTACTTTGATGGCTTGATTTACAAATCGAATCTAATTAAATAGTAGTTAGCGGTTTAAATTGATGACAGAGAGAAACAGAAATATTGGAAATAGAAAATAAAAGAAAAATAGAAAAATAACTATCAACTTTGATTAGACAAAACCAGAGAGAAAGATAGATTAGGTTCATCTTATTATTAACATTCAGCAATCTTTCTCTTCCTTTCCCCTAATTGGCTCTTCAACACCACCTTTTTGTTTTCTTTCTTTCCAGAAATGAACTTAAACCAACCTTACCGATTAGAAAAAAAAAGAAAAATCTCATTTTTAAAAGAAAAAAAGCAATAAGGGTCAGTCGATCCAAAGAGTATTTCCGTAATAGGAACATGAAAATAAAACCTTGAATCTTAAAAGAAAGATTTTCTTCTTCTCTTACCAAGCAAGACACCTACACCATCATCGTGATTTCCGTTCCCCCTAGTGTTTTTCCTATTAATAGCCCTTTTTTTTCACGGATTTACGAAGTACAGAAAGAAAGTCCGCCTACTATTAGATCTCTCAGTTGCATCTGCTGGAAGAAGAAGAAGAAGAAGAAGTAGAAGTAGAAGAGGTGGAGGAGAAACAAGAAAGTAAAAAAAGCAACAAGCAACAGAGCAATAGCAACAGCAACAGCAATAGCTTCCATTCCCTACCCCTTTGACAGTAACGGCAATGGCAACGGCAATGGCAACGGCAACAACGTGCAACACGACGTAACGCAACGGGAATTACCGACGTAACTCGTCACACGTGCTGAATATTTTCGTTCTACCGACACGTCCGGAATAACCCGACGACGGGGAATTTATGGAGGATTCTCTCCTCCTCTCTCTCTCTCACACGAACAGCAGGACGTAGAGTAAGAAGGAGGAGGAGGAAGAGGGTGAGGGCTAACTTCACCATCCAACTTCGTCTATCACACTTACGAGAATAAGTGAGAAAAGGGCTAGGCTTTTGAGGGAGAGAGGAAGGGGGAAGGGTGAGTGGGATGAGGAAGGGTGGTAAGAGGGAACGACGCGTCACTGGTATTTACAATTCTCCTCGTTGCGGCACCGAGAAAGAATCAGAGAAATGAGAAAAAAAGAGAGAGAAAGAGAAAGAGAGAGAGAGGAAAGGTTAAAAGAGGAGGGAAAAGAGAAGGGACGAAGAAGCATCCTGAGAGGTTGTGCTACGGATCGATGCCGTGTTATCAAATCACGTTTCTCTCCTTCTCCCTCTTCCCTATTTTTTTTTGTCCTTTCTCTTGAACGACGAACGCGTCGTCTCCAGCAGAGCAGGAGAGACCCTTCGAACGTTGAACAACCCTACGATGACGACGACGACGACGACGACGAACCCTACGACTACTGGAGAGACGCCTAAACGATGGAATAATGGCGCTTCCTTCTTCTTCTTCTACTTCTACTTCTTGTTAATTTTTTATTTTTATTATTCTTTCAAAGCTCGTTCAATTATTTCCTTCGAGAAATATCATCCACGTACTCGTACGACCTGTCGTCAACTTTCTCCATATCTTCTCCTTTTACTTTTAATTTTTTTTCTCTCTCTCTCTCTCTTTCACTCTCTTGCTCTTTTTTACTACTATTATTATTACTATCATTATTATTATTATTATTATCATGTTTTTTTTTACACTCTCTCTCTGTAACGAGTTTAAAGTCATTTCTCCACAAACATCTCCTTCTTACACCTATCCAATATTACCAGACTCTTACGTAGTCAACAGCGTAACAAACTGTCATTGTTTTTTTCATAAACAGGTCCAACCCATCCATTTCGCTAAACGTGCTCACATCTGTTCGATTAGTAAAAATCCAACGTTGCTAGGGGGTTAAACAGGGGGGGAAGATTCTCTCGTTGTTTGATCATTACAATTATTATTATTAAATGTTTTCTTTTTCTTAAATGACATTCGGAGGAGTAAGGAATAAAATTAAAATAAAAAAAAAAGAGAAAAAAATTTGATCATCGACAAATAACACGTTACTTCTTCTTCTTCTTATTCTTCTTCTTCTTCTTCTTCTACGAAAAAGGAACGAGTTCACGAAAGTCAGGGAGAAACGAAAGCCACACGACGGAGTTACCAACGCCGAGAAAGTTGGCAACCTTAAACAGGCACTCTCCTACTCTATCGAGTAACCGCTGTTGTGTTACTACCGAGACTTCTGACTTCTCTTTTCGTATGTTTAAATACGATTAATATTTACTTATAAACTTAGTCTATTATTAACATATCCTTAACCGTTAACGCTACTAATCGTTAAGCCTTGTCTATCAGGTGAACCGGAAAGTAATGTCTCTTCTGAATATATCAATATTAGTTTATCATTTATCAGCTAATCCGAGTCTACTTCTAAAACGTGTCAAAGAAAAAATAAATAAAGACATTGTTTTTTGGTTCTTCTAATATTTAAAGTTTTTCTTGAGAAGAAGGGTCGCATAAGGGAACTAAACATTGGTTTATCTATTAGGTTGTGTCAAGTATGAAATGAAGCAAAAACAAATGCACATAATTAAATTGAATTGAAATTTGTTACATTTCATATTTGACAAACCTAATACCATATCCAATATTTCAAACTTAAACCCCTATCAATTATTGAACTGTTCAATTTCGATCAATCGATCTTAGGTCATTCGAATATACAGGGAATACCCAAAAAAAAACGAGAATTTATATAGAATTAAATAAATCTTACTAAATAATACACATATCTATGTCTAAGCGTGATACAACAATACCTAATTTTAAATAAACAAAATATAAAAAAATAAACTTCGATCTCAGCATGTGACCGAGATTAACGTTAAGAAAGTATTACGAAAAAGTTTTCTACGGATGATCATCGAAATGAAAGTTGTTCAAACCTGACATTTATTCCGGAATAGAGAAGTTACCGTCGAGGTGGGGAAGAGGGATGGAGTGGGGTTAAGGTAGAATTAAGGTAACAAGACAATTTAAACAAGGGAACATAGAGAAACAAAGTTGGAAGTAAGAAGTGTCGCAAGCGTATGCCACGGGACCGAAGTCGAAGGAAACTCGTTGAAAGTCGAAAGATAACGTCGATAGCTTGCTACCGAAAGGAGGAAAAGGGGGAAATAAAGGAGTAGAAGGAGGAGGAGGAAGAGGAGAAGGAGACGATAAAAGCGGCGAGGGATAACGAGAGCGGAAACTCGAGTACTTATACGCAAGACGAACCGTAGGTAGGTAGGTCGTTTCTCTTTCTCTTTCTCTTTCTCTTGTTGAAAAGCAGGTGGATAGAATTCCGTGAGGTAGTACTCGCACGGGGAAAGAAAAACGAGGAGGTGGAGGTGGAAGAAGAGAAGGAAGAAGAGGTACGAGGATCTTCAAACCGGATGATTCCCACAACACCTTCTTCTTCTTCTTCTTCTTCTTCTTCTCTTCCTTCAAGAAAGAAAAAGAGAGAGAGAGAAAAGACTTAACGGAACTCCTTCTACGCTATCCTGACGTCACATTAAGAACCGAAGAAGCAATGTGTTCTCGTCGTAGTCGCTGTTGTCAACGAGAAATTTTATCGACCCTATTCCGAGTGATTCGATACGACCTAACAGAACCCCATACTGTCTCTCTATCGAAGAAAACCAAAAATAGAGGAACACGATTTTTATTTACTATTGATTTAATCATAGATAAACAACAAACAAAATTAGGGAAAAATTATTAAAAAGAAGTCAAAGATTATTGAGAAAAGTGATTTTTATGAAGTAACAATGAGAAAGAAGGTGGTGAAAATAAAGAAAAGGGTTTGTGAGGGTGGGCTGGATAAATGATATTTTCACGGTAACCGTGATTATAAGAGAGAGAAAGAGAAAAAAAATACTAATCAATTAAGATGCGTGTATCAAAAAATAATAGAGGGGAACAAAAATCCTTATTTGATTGTATTAAACGTGTGGTTAACAAAAGTAGTAGCTTGATGCGTTCTTAAGGAGGAGGGTAGTAGGGGGAGAAGGGGAGAAAGGGAGGGTTTTGTACAGAACGACAGTTACGCTTTAATAATAATGATTAGAGCGCGGTCATTGACGCTCCAGGAACTCAGTGACCTCGAAGATACCGCCGAACCAACCAACTCGAGAAGACCATTTGGAATTCGGTTATTTTTTTTTTTCTGTTTCTTTTATTTTTTTTTTTTCGTCTCGGTCGATCGACTCTAACGCGTTAGGATGAGTGAGAGAAAAATTAGGGGGATAGAGAGAAAGAGAGAGAAAGAGAGAGAGAGAAAGGGCAGTTACTATGGGGGTCGGCCAA
>JACGTP010001023.1:0-14157 GCA_023678845.1 Mischocyttarus mexicanus
TTTTTTTTTTCTTCTTCTTCTTCTTCTTAAAATATAATTTTTTTTACAGTTTGCAGAATAATCATTTCATTTTCTAATGGAGGCATTTTTTATTCGTTTTTGAATGATAAATGTATCAAAAATCATCATCTCCTGTCAGTTATGAGTATTAATATTAACAACAAATAATAATTAACTTCTCGTAAAAGTTGTTAAAAAGTTCCAATAAGAAAACATTCGTTCCAAGTATTGCAAAATTTCTAATGCGCGTTGAAATCACTTGAAATATAATTTAAATTGTTAATGTTTGACATAATAACGAATAAATCATTTTTAAGATTTATCAGTATATTTAACTTTAATCAAAATCTTTTTTTTTCTGTTTAAATGTCAAACAAATACTTAATTACATTGATTTATCGAAATAGGTGTTGAATTTTCTTGTATTAGCGAGAATATGTTAACATTTGGAATGAGTATAGGATGAAAGAACGAGGTACCGGAAATAAAAGTGAAAAAGAGAGAGAGATAGAGATAGAAAGAGAGTTTATTTTTGGTTAGTTCGTTTCTCAAGTGCGTTCTTTTGGCGATCCAGGCCTTGGGGTGGATCGACGAGAATGCAACTTTGTTAAACTCCAAGCCAGAGTAACAGCATTTACTTTTATTAACGAGAAAAAAAAAGGAATAAAAAAGAGAGTAGAGATCTGGTTAGGAGGAGGATGAATAAACCAGGATGACGAATCAAAAAAAAAAATAAGCAAATATATTTCTCGTTCGTTCGTTTTTAAATTTATTTATTTATTCTATTTTTTTTTTTTTTTAGAGAATGTAACTTTAGTGTAAATTAAAAAGAGAGAGATAATTTTCAAACACGAATGTAACGATAGATATAATGTTTTGTTTGATTACTCTCTGCTTTGTTTGGTTAATATTTTATAAAATAAAATAAATGGTCATATGTGTGTGCGAATATTCTTTTTATTCGGTATTTTTTAATACGAATAGTTGGGTTTCTTTTTCAGAATTGTGTATATTTATACGTGATACATATTCGTGTAAAAAAAATTCGTAAACCAAATTCCAGAATAATGATTCTTATTCGTATGTTTACCTACAACGAAACGTGCAATATATTATTTGCATGTATATTCAAAATTAAATGAAAATGATGACGAAGAGTAGCTTACTTTTATATTCCCGTAATATCGATTAATTATTTGCAATCCCGATAGTTCCTTTTTTTTCTCTTGTTTATTAATTGATGTAATATTGACCGAAAAAAGTTAGGGGAAGAAAAAAGTTCTGAAGCAATGTAAATAAATTTTGGATATGGTAAAATATTTACGTGTACCATCGGGTCAGGTGAAATATTGCGTTTACTTGGGATAGAGAAAACAAGGGAGAGAAAGAAATATTTGTTGGAACATTTTTACACGTTTATAATTTGTTTCAAAGCGATTCGATACTTCGGAGCTTTTGATCAATCGATCGATCGATCGATTAGATCGATTGGATCGATTGGATCGAGTAAATGATACCAGTTCGATGACTGATTAAAGCCAGATTCGTATTTCACAAAGTAAACGTTATGCCTCGAGAACTCACTGTAAGCAACTTTCGACCATATTTCGAAAGAGTATTGCAAGAGAATATTTTAATGGAACAACTTTGGGACGTAATCAAATATTACAATTTTTAAATCAACTTTTTCTTTTAAAATGATTTTCTTTAAAAATGATAATTAACGTACGATACGCATTTAATTTATACTAATCGTAAATACAACATATAATTAGATTTCGTAACGATCAAAAAATCAAATAGAAAATTCTTGTAGTTAAATTTGATTATAAACAAAAAAGAAAAAAGGAACGTACTATATGAAAAGAGAGATATATATTTTATCGAGTTTTTTTCCTCGCGTAAAATGAATACCATCGAAGTTTAACTTGAAAGTTTAATTAAAGTTTCGATTTTTAAACGAAACAAATTCGTTTTATAACTCTTGGCAAATAACTTTTTCACGTTTAACGAGCCGTATTTTCAAAGTAGTTGAAATTAGTTTCGATGATGGTCATGTTGATGGTTACGTGATAATCTTTAAATATTATTTTTCATTAATGTTTAAAGGAAATAAACTTGTTTTTCTATCTACCTGTTACAAACAACTTATCCTTCGAATATGAATCTTTTTAAATAAGAAACTATAGTGAGAGTGAGTCGTTCATCTTCTCCTTGAAAAACATCTCGTATCGCAACACCTTTGTCATATAGTTTTACTAGTAACACTGGCAAAAAAATAACCTTAGAATATGAAAAAATAAAAAAGATATAAATGAAAGAAGAGAAGAAGAAGGCCACTTACGCGATACCTCGATCCCGTTTGAATTTACATTTAGGGAAATACACTACTGCAACTCACGACAATTTCAATCTTTTTGTCTTTCATACGAGAATTATTATTCAACGCAAATGTATAAAAAAAAAAAAATTCTGTACGTGTAATAATTCGTAAGGAATTATTTTACGAGTTGTTCGTATTCGCGTGATTGTTGGCATTTATCTTAATTGTTTTAACGGTGCCGTCATTATTTTTTAATTATGAGAAAATGTGACTGCCATATAAGTTAAAGAATGGATACAAAATTTTTTCCATATGTTATATCTTATATCACACGAATACCAAAAAAATGATAAAATATAAATCAAAAAGGTAAACGGTAAAAAAAAAAACACCATGTTTTTTTTTTATTATTATTAAGTTTAATACTTTCATTATAAACAATTATTGGTACATAAATTTAACTCTCTTTTATACCAGTGTCAACTTTTCTTTTCTTTTTCTTTCTCGTAAAATTACTCGACGATAACTCATTCGAGTTTATTGATCGATCATCCTTCATAAAAATATCGTAACAATATCATAAAAAAAAAAAAAAGAAAATAATAAACCGTGCATGTGTGTGTGTGTGTGTATATCCACTATGGTGGTAGGGAGATGACATTAATAAAAAAAAAAAAATAGATACAAAAGTATAAGGAAAAAGTTAGATTAGTAACTAAAGTTTCTTTTTCGCTCTTATATATCACTAGTTCATTTATGTTATTTCTTCTTTGTATATGAGTATCATCGATGGGTATATATACTATCTCGAAGTTTTGCTTATCGATTGAAATAGATATGGGTTTTATGCTAGTTAGAGGAAAAGAATAGGGAAAGAAAGGTATGTTTCGAACGAGACTTCTCGTTCGTTATTCGTTGTTCAACGTTATTGTATTGTTATGGTGGTTGTGTTATTATTATTATTATTATTATTATTATTATTATTTTCTCCCTTTCGTTTTGTATTGTTTCGTTCTCATGACAAGAACGTTGACATTCTATATTATTTATTGTTTTCTACAAACTCCAACGTGAAATGTGTGTGGTACATCGATCGATACTTATCGACACTTATTTCTTCGCAACTCCATTATAAAAGAATTACTTCTGACTTCTTACTCTTAATATTTTTTTCTTTATTCAACAGAATTAGTTGATCATCATCGATACATCAACGTTAATCTAAACTATTTGAAGGATAATTCCTTTATTTTTTTTTCTTCTTCTTTTCTTCAAACCTCTCGTAACTCGTTTTATTTCCGAGTAATACGAGTAAAGTTAGAATCTAGATCTCTAGTTTATTTCCTGTTGAGATATACCCAGTGTCTTAAAGGTCGCTTTACCGAGTCATGGAAAATCTAATACACACACACACTTAATTATTATAATATTGATTTATATTTAATAGAATTATTATATTTTCTTATTTATTTCGAGATATGAAAATTTTCTAATTTACAGTTTTGGTTACATATTTATGAAAATTACGGTTATAAACGTTCATACTATTTTTTTTTTTTTTTAAATAATCATATACATAATCAAATAACCTGATTTTGTAAATATCAAGTCTACCTTATTTCTGAACAAATTTTGAAACAAACAAAATTCTACTTGTCGAAAGAAAATTCATAATATTTCAATTAATCGAAGGAATTTTTTATTTTATAAACACTCTATATATTTATTTATCTATAAATGTATCTATTTTAAAGAAATAAAAAAATTATACGAAGTTAAAGTATAATTATAGCAATTAATCGTTAACATTGTTTTATTATTCTTAATGAGACACGTAAATACATATGTGTGTGTGTTTATGCGTGTAGGTTGAAAAAGAAGAATAGTTTCTATGTTAGGTTCTATCTACCGTAATATTCACTTATGTCTCTCTCTCTTTCTCTCTCTCTCTCTCTCTCTCTCTCTCTCTCTCTCTCTCTCTTACGGTAACATATACGTATAATCTCCTTATTAGTTCTAATGGGGAAAGATTCAACCGTACTTATCTCTTAGCTCGGTTTAAGTTTAAGTCTTCTATATACCATCGCTTAGTTCCATACTTTTCTTTTCCGCTTTGAATTACGTTATTTTGTAACTGTTCTCTCTCTCTTTCTCTCTCACACACTTTATCTTTATCCTATCTTTCCTCTCTTTCCCTCTAATGAAACATATACCAAAGTTCGTGAGCAAATCGAACCAAACCTTCGTTGCACTACCAAATGGTGGGATTTAATCCGATCGCAATTACCTCGCACGGAAATCGTCTAGCGACTTCAATTTCCCTTCTTTCCTGTTCCCCCATCCCCACACCCACCCTCCTCTCACTCTTTCTCTCCCTCTCTCTCTTTCACTTTAACTGAATTGCACGATCGTACGATTGTGAAATTTTCATTATACAGTTTGATGTTTTTATTAAAACGGCACGCATGCGTTTTATCGAGAAAAATCATTACTATTTATTACGACCAATTTTGGTGTCATGGTTAATTATATAAAGTTTCATTTACGCTCACAAAGATACACACACGTATATGGTATAATATCTCTTTTTTTCTTTTCTTCCCCTCTTTATTAGATTAGTTATTTGCGTTTAAATTCAGATACGAAATTTTTTCGTGTTGTTTTATTTTTTTTTTTAATGTTTAAGTTATAATTAATATATTATATGTATCGGAAGTTTTGAAAATTTAGGACTACAAATTTTGATCTCGAACATTAAAAATATTGTTTCTTCTTTTTTTTTTCTTACGAAACATAATTAAAGCAAGAATCATCCGATTTCAAGGGTTAAATATTATGGCATTTATTGTTTTGAGGTAACAGTAAAATAAGTTGTGTTTATATTGTTTATATATGGCAAAGTATTCTGTTATCTTTTCTTTGGATATCATATTTTCATTTCGAGCTCATAATAAAAAAGAAAAATTTAATGATCGGTAAATTTCTTAAAACGATACGCGTATAAAAGTTTTACGATCGTCGTTGATGATATATGACAAGCTTATTTAGTAACGTTCGTTCTTCAATTAACGTTTGAAAAAGTAAAATGTGCGAAAAATGCAGAAACCTTTCGAACTACTAAAATCTATTGTTACCGATACGTCATTGTAAAAGATAATTTATTACGTCAAAGGTTCCAAAGTTCGACCAATTTATTCATATTTTTTTGTTCGATTCACGATATAAATGAAACTGTATAATATTATTATCGTAGTATAATTAAGAAAAAAAAAACAAATATTCAAATGAGAAAGATATCGGTGTAACATTGAATGCAAATTTTTCATTAATAATTGGTAACAGTTTATTGCTGCAACACACAGTCTGACGGTTTAAGTTAGTGAATTTTCCTTTAAAAAATATTTATGTAATTATTGTTATATCTTTATCATATCTTTCATGTAATTATACGTTTTCATTTTCTTTCACTTTGTTCTATTTGTGTATTTGTGTATTTAGATCATTCTATAAAGAAGACCAGATTTATAATTGACGTTTAAAATCCGTTCGTTACATTGAATCGTTGTAGCTTTAACGGTAAAAAAAAAATATAAAAAGGAAAATAAGCGTTGAGAGAAAGAGAAAGAGAAAGAGAGAAAATTACTGTTATTTTTTTTTCCTTCTTTTTTTTTTTCCTTCAAGCTTAAAACTAGCCTACTTAAAACAGTCCCGTAATTCGTAGTAAACGTTGGAGTGAAAGGATACGAACGAGAATGGATCTAATAGAAACGTGTGTTTCTATCGTTAACTACAAGTCCAATGTGCTCTCCTTTTTATATCATCATCATCGTTACCAACAGCGTAAAATTATATACCATGTTGTATACTTTCAAATCAATGGGGGGGGGGAGGGGTGAAAGGAGAAAAGAAGGAAGAAGAAGAAGAAAAAGAAGAAGAAATAAAAGTTATATGAGTTGGACGAAAGGGAACTTCCAAACGAAATGTTTATCTTTCGTAATATTATCGAACACCTGGTATATAAATACATATATACATACAGAGAGAGAGAGAGAGAAATAGATATATATTTTTTGCAATCTAATACCGTTCGAGTCTGAACGATATGTCGGTCAATGTATTAGTGTCGAGGTTTATTCCGCGTTTCTTCTTATTGTGATTTCATAGAAACAGAAAGTTCAAGTTTTTAATATACGTGTATATATCTACTTGCTGATAGTTTTATCAAAGCAATTTTTATATAAGATTTTAACACATATTCACGTCCAGGAATTTTGTTGCAACGCCAAAAGAACAGAAAATCAGTTCTTTATTGGAATTAGGTACATCTGTTTGGTATAAAAAAAATTAGAATTTAATCTATTTAAAATCAATTATTTTTTGTAATATACAAATACCGAATTTACGTCATGCAGACGAATATGTGTCAATAAATAATTGCATTTCTATCGAAGAAATTATTTATTATTATTTTTCGTTAGATATTTTTTGTTTGTTTGTTTTTCCTCTTCTTCTTCTTCGTCTTCTTTTCGAGATGCAAATAATTCATTCTGAGTTTTTTTTCTGGTGGTGTGACACTTACGCGATTATTTGTAATTCGTCGTTGCATTTAAGCCCGGAGTGAAAGGACATGGTACGGAAAAACGTCACGAATCGTGCCGCAATATCATGATGATTAGCGTTGGCACGATACCAGCTGGAATGTCGGAGCTTTAAAGCCAGGAGGCTTCTTCTCTTCTTAAGTCCATTAACAACGTCAGCGATCGAAGTGCTCGACCGTTCCAAGGACTTTCCTTCTTCTTCTTCTTTTTCTTCTTTTTCTTCTTTTTCTTCTTCTTTTCGTTATCTTCCCCTCTGTTCAAACTTCACCTTCAACTTTGTATTTTGTCCGTCGTATAATATTACATTTTTATTAAACACAACGGGGATATCTTCTTTTAAATCGTTTCTACGTTTGTGTAAATATTATGCAAATGTGACGATAAGGGACAAAAAAAGATCCAAATTTTTAAGGTCTACGCGAGAGTATAAGTATAACGAAGATAGAAATATAATCATTTATTGGGTTGGTGGTAAAAAAATGTCGGATTTTTTAGCACGATTCAATTGGAAAAATCCAACATTTTTTTTCCACCAACCTGCGAAATATTTTATAAATTTTTTTTTATATATTTTATATGTAATGAAAATGAAACGAATTTTGGAATGATCTATTAGACACTGACACTGATGACAAATATTTCGATATGAATTTATTTACAGATATATAATTAGTATGTGTATATATATATATATTTTTGAATGTAGGTTGTGATCGACAGAGAAAGTAAAAAAAGGAACGAAGTTTAACGAATGTACGAAGTTGACGAAAGGGGTTTAGTGGCAGGGGGAGAGAGTAGAGGGGGTAGAAGAGCAGGTATGCACAGAGTTGACGAACGTGTTTGTTTTAAAATCCCACAAAGTGGGACGACGGTGAACGTAGCCGAGGTAAGGTCTTTCGTCATTACCCTCTAAAGTCTCTTTTCTAGATCTTATGCATTTCTCATCCTCCTTTTTTTTTTTCTTTTTATTTTTTTTGTTGTTGTCTTCCTTTCTGTACTTCTCTCCTCATTTATTCAAACACGACATTGTCGACTCATGGTGAAAGAAGAATAGTAAAAGTGGAATTTTATTCCCTTTCTACTATTTATTACTATTACTACTCCGTGTGGTACAAATCGAGGTCAATACGAATCGTAGTTTTTAAAACGGTAACATTTATTATCAACTTCTTCTGATAAGAATACGATAAGCTTTCGATTACATTTACTTTTATTTTCTTTTCTTTTCTTTTCTTACTTAATTTTATACAAATAAAAAAAAAAAACAGGAAATTACGTTGGAGTGTTAAAATAAGAAAGAAAAATACGAAACTAATAATAATAATAATTATTATTATTATTATTCGTAATTCGAGTCAAATGTAATACGTAAATTGAATTTCCCTAGCTACAGAGGATTATTACGTTATATACCATTACTCATGTGTAACAATATATATACCCGGTGTGACGCATTCGTAGGGAATAACGAATAAAATCCATAAAGCTTATCTTCGACTCGAAGGAAGGAAGGAAAAAAAAGATTCGCAGATATTCGAATGTCGACAACTATTGAAGTTATTCGACGACTCTTATGAGAATGATATTATTAGTCTATATTTTCCACTTGTTACCAACCGCGCCTCGATTCGTGAGTATCCGAGAATGTATTTCCTTTAACGGTGTCAAGAGGGTCGACCCTACTACGTCCGTCTCGGTCGTCGTCGTCGTCGTCGTTGTACAATGAAAGTATATTGTCGAGGTATAATAGTAATGGTTAGTAGTAGTAGTAGTGGTAGAAGAAAAAGTGTTCCTCTTTGTATCCACTCGGCCTATATTTTTTGATTTTTCCCTAAAATATGGGCAAGTAAGATAAACCTTTTCATTATGCGAGTTACATGTGTACAGTATCCATGGGGAATAGTGGAAACATCTTGTAGGTCCGAGTGTTTCACATTTTACTGGTATACATAGATAGGATTTTTTATTTTAATTTTTTATATCGTATTAAAATAATTGCATTGTGTTTTCAGTAAAATATATATTCGTTGTTGAATCTATCGTATAGTGAAAATTATGATCACGTCTGACGCTGCTAAAATGAAAGGATTCAAAATTGTAAAGAAAGAATATTAGAATTATTATTTTTGCATATTGAATTGCATTTTCAAGCAAATATATATTCGTTGCTGAATCTATCACATAATGAAAATCATGATAACTGGAATGAAAAGGTTAATAAAAATTATACAAAAAAGAGAGAGGGAGAGAGAAATAACAAAATATTCCATTCTTCGTGTATTCGTAATTTATTTGTTAATAGAAGTATTATATTATATAATATATGAATATATAATTACTTCTAATAATAGAAGTATTATATTTAAAATGTATTATAAATTTAAAAATATTCTAATTAGGAAAAAAAAAAAAAAAGAATGAAGTGCAAAGTGCAACTGTTGTATTTCGTATGCGCGGGTATACACATGCGCACGTTGCGCCGACTTTAAATCGTCTGACGCTGACAAGTAGGTAAACCCAGTCTGCTAGTCTCTGACGAGTATAATACGCTTGCGCGTCAAACCTCGATCAGCTGTTTCCGACTGGTGGCCATCTTTACGGCCAGCTGAGAAGGCTCGGCACTTCGCTGCGCTCAGCTGACCTCGTCGGCCTGCGATACGAGCCCCCAGAGAGAGGGAGAGAGTCACTACTCAGTCGTCCAGGAACGTATCTATGCTTAACGGTTACCCTCGATCTTAATTTTTCTTTGTTCTTTTTATTATACTTTTTTCTTACGCTTTTTACATTATTCATATTAATATTATATATATAGATATATTGTTTCCTTTCATATTTTCCTGTCTCTTCTTTTCCCTTTTGTCTTCTTTCTTTTTTTTTTTTAGATTTATTTTTATAATACTTTAGATAAATAATATCGAGGACATGGACAAAATGAAAAAATATAAAAAAAAGAAAAATTAATAAAAAACAAAGGGGATCAAATAATAACCGGATTCGTTTAAATCCTTTAAAAACAATGTGGGTCATGTTTGAACGAAAGACTTACGATCGATTTCCGTTGATTTTACAAAGCGAATTAGGTCGTAAATGGTTTTATTTTTCTCTCTCTCTCTCTCTCTTTCTTTCTCTCTCGATGGGTTTTATTTATTTTGTTTCATTTTATTTTATTTTATTTTTAAACGAAGAACTTAAAAATTAATCCAGTCGATTTCGTTTTACTCTTTCTGACGAATTCGTGTGAATTTGTCGCAGTTGTTGGTATCAAAACCCTTGGCCGCGAATCAAACTGAATCTCTATCCTCCCCCTTCCCTCTCTCTCTCTCTCTCACCCCGTCTTTCTATTCTCGAGTGTTGGAAAATATACGAGAGACGTATAACACATCTCTACGGAGTAACATTCATGCGTTGGTTAAATAAATAGACCGACACGTTATATTCGCATGTGTTTCGTCGTTGCTTTCGTACGTTCGTTGACTTTAGCTTGAAATAATTTCCGGGAAATGTAGCGCCTGACAAAGAGAGAAAGAAGAGAGTCGTTCGTTTGTGAACTATTTAAAAAATTCGTCATCGAAAAATAAATGATTAATCAAAAAATAAATTATTATATGTTAATTATATCAAATAAATAACCTGGCGTATTTTTAAATAACAAGATATTGGGTAAAGAAACATTGGCAAAAGAAACATTTTACAGAAAATGGAATATTACCTATTTCATTAAAATTCTTTACCGAAACATAACGAATATAAATTCTAATAAATAGATAAATAAGTATACATAAAAAAAAAGAAAAAATATGTGGAAGAAAGGAATGATGAAAAGATTGAAGAAAGAAGCATCACCCAGCAACAAAACATGTGTCGCGTTGGTGACATTTCAAATGACAATGGAATCGGTTGCATGTGAAAAAAAGAAAGAGGTACTGACAATATGCATGCAATAGGGAAAACAGGCTGGGGTGGTGCTAATGGTAGTAGTGGTGGTGGTAGAGGGTTGTTGCGAGGGAAAGGATAAAGAGAAGTAACTCGTGGAGTACGGGCTCAGTCGATAAGCAGACGCATACGGAACACCACCAGGGACCCAGATCAATAAACATTAGCCTTGACACGATATCTCGAGTCCGGAGGAGTCGCTCTTTCACCTCGCCTATTCTATCCTCGACTTCTCCTCTATCCTCATCCACCTTCTCTCACCACCACCACCACCGTCACCGTCACCGTCACCATCACCTCTCTTCCCCCCCCACCCTTATTCTTTGTATCCTTAGAGAGCGCATCGGGAACAACACATTCGTGCACCCACGCGTTGTACGCGCCAAAAGTACCACGCGGAACTTCTTTGTCCTTCATACTAATAGAAATCTTTATCCTTCTCTTTCTCTCTTTCTCTATTTTGTTCTATGGGGGAAAAATCCCGTTTCTTTCTTATTCCTATTACGATTTAGGTCTTCTAACAATTTATTCGCGATTCTTCTTTTTCTTTTTTAATTGCTATTGACGTTAATGATATTTATATTTATAGATTATTCTGTAATATTATTTTTAATGTGTATTATTTATTTACCAGCCTATCGTGTGGAATTTTTAAATATTTAATTTATTACCTTAAACGTAATTGCTGTTCCAGAATCGAAATTATGTTTTTTTTTCTTCTTTTTTCCTGTTAGTAGATAAATATTAGAAATACATATATGTGTGTGTGTGTGTGTGTGTAATTTAATATTTATTTATTAATAATTATTTTTATATAAATGCTTAAAAATTAATCATCGTACCGTCATCTTCTTTTTATTTTTTTTTTATTCTCTCTGTCCAACTACATTCTCAAAATCTCTGATATATAATTTAAATATAATTTGTACTTTCTACATAATATAATTATTTTATATTTATGGAAAGAAATTTTGAATTATATAGAATCAATAGATACTACCCTTGTTACCATGCAATCTTATCATTACATAGTTGTTTTATTTTTACTTTCTTTTTTTCTTTTTCAAACAAGAACTACTTACTAATGGTAAGTAAAGAAAAGCAAACTTGATATATTTTTATACGAAAGGGCAAAGGAGATGTTAAGGATTATTTTACGTTTTAAATCGAAACATCAAAAGGGAGAATTTTTTTTTATCCGTGGAAGGGCGATGCAACGAAGCGAGGAACGGTGAACTGGCCTTTATACTCTTCGTTGTATGCGTTTATATATATACAAACATATATATATATATATCTTTCTCTCTTTTTCGTTCTTCTTCTCTTTATCACTCTTTCTCTTATCCACCCTCGCTTATGTATATTTCTCATATCTCTTTGTTATACTGTTATACTCTATCAATGTTGCAGTGTATTACTGTTACATACACCCGGTAATAGTAATCATAAGAATAAATTATATAATATATATACATACATATCATTTTATTATATAAAATAATTAAATTCAATTAAATTATTCGTTAATAAAATCAGATAAAATTTGATTAATCCATGGGATATTTTGAACGTGTAATAAAACAATTGGTATACAATTATAGAGAATATTATTATTGTAACGTTTATTAGATATTACTGTCATCTGTGTATTCTCGCGTCGGCGGCTTGTAATATGGTCATAATATGGTACATTATACGTCTGACCACTTTTTGCCAGGTTCAGTGTGTCCGTCCAACCATTCTACTCGTATCACACATACCATTTTATCTATATAAGTATACATATACATATATGCGCACGCGCAAGTATGTGTATATGCATTCGATTGTATTCGTAGCTCTACGCAACGTTTACTACATCTGCAGAGAACACTCCCCACCATTGTCGTTCCGTTGATGTCGCAAGAACTGAGAGCAAAACCCTTCTCTTCTCTTCCCTACCATTCCCTTTTCCCTTACCCTTTTCCTTCTACCTCGTCTGCCCTTAGTTCTCGTCCATTTTGCGTTTGGCCCTTTGATCCAAGCATTTACGCTTCGAGCGGCAAATACGATGGGCTTCGTCGAACACAAAACGCGTCGTAAAACGAACCCATTGAAAGCTCGCTTATTACTCGCTATCGCTCAAAGTGATATTTTTGAATAATTTATTATACACTTCTTCTTCATCTTTTACTTCTCCTCCTCCTCCTCCTGTACTTCTTCTACTTCTTCTTCTACTACTTCTTTTACTTCTATTTTTTCTTCTTCCACTTTTGTAATTTATTTTTTTTTCCTTCACTTCCCTTCCCTTTTTCGTGATGACAATGAATAAAAAGAGATTATGGGGTTTTGATAATAGTAGCGTTATTTAACAAGTTCGTCATAACGTCACTCATACTATACAATTTTATCTGACCATACCAAAAGCACAGATACTTCCGTGCAATAGTTTAAACCAAAACAGAGTCGGCGCCGAGGAGAATCTGTGACTGAGTGACCGATTGGACGTGGGTATGCCGTTGAAGCTCTTGCGGTCGGTAAAGTGTTAAACAGGTCCACTGTTGAATGTATCGAATATTACTTGTAATCCTCGAGAAAGTAAAATCGTCCCTAAATTCTTTCCAGGATTATATCCTATTTTATATTGTATTTTTATATTACATTCCAATGAATTCTAAGGTAGAAAGTATCTTTGAATATCGTTGATGACGTCAGTAAAGACGAATAGGAAATTATAATACCAATGGGATATTTAAATGATGCATCCAAATTCAATAAGGAAAAGGGCATGGCGCCATTTCGAAAGATATATATGGGACTGAATAGAACATATTGACAAAAAGAGTGATTTAATGGTCAAGGGAACTTATTGTTAGTATTTTGGATCTTTTCTAGGATTCTAGGTTGCCCTAAGCGGTCTTATGGTGTAACCCTAGGAACCCCTTAAAGGATCTTAGGCTATTATAGTAAGGAGAGACTTGTTAGTTCTCGTTTAGCCCTAAGACCGAGAGGTGTCTTCTGTAGAATCTTCCAGTGAGTTTCTGAGTTGACTTCAACGTGTTGCATCTTTTTTTTATATCCAAATTCCGTAATTTTGTTCTGTAGTTCTGTTTAATTTAGTGTTATAAGTGTTTAAAAAAATCGTTAAATCTATTATGAATTATTATTAAAGTACTCATACATATGTAACATAGTTAATTATCTTATAAACTTGTATTATTTAATAACAATTATTCAGTGAAAAAGAAAATACACTTTGTGCGATCCATCTAAGAGAATCTATTCCGTGTCAGTGATTGTGTTATATCACTGATAAAACACACT
>JACGTP010001024.1:0-14150 GCA_023678845.1 Mischocyttarus mexicanus
ACTTTCAAAATAAATCTTATCACAACAGACACGAGCGTGAACCGTGGTTTATCGTTAAACCTCATCTCGTTTGACAAGATATCTTTAGGCATGATTGGTATCTCAGGATAATGTCATATTTCATTTGAATTTAATAAAGACATAGAAAATGATGTGAACCTTTGGCTAAATCCATTGGACGTTTACACACATGCAAGGTTATAAAACTCATAGATATATACTCGAATATGATTTGTAAATTTCATCGTGAAACATCGATTAAAATTCAACGAATAGATGGATTTCCTACAGACTTGCAATTATTTTGAGTAGAAAGGAGACTGGAGGTGGGAGGAAAAGCTTATTACGGCGAATCGCGGTTCCGTGAGGTATTTAATTAGCACCGATTATCTATCAACCGATCATTGAAAAGCTCTCGTTGAATTAACAACGCAACTTGTCGTTAATAGGAACCCATACACGTGTGTATATGTTTTCGGGTTTGCTCGTAGAAAATCCATTAAAACTTGTATACCTCTCGTAAGTAACTTGATTTTCGGTTGAAAAAACACATATCGTTATTCGATTAATTTTAACTAACTCCCAGAGTATAGTTTTACTTGAATATTTGATCAATTTATCGAGCCGTTTTATCATCGATGCACGATCAAGCGAACATCGCGAAATGAGACGTAGAGCTCGTTATTGCTGTTGTTGTTGTTGTTGTTGTACTTGTTCTTCTTTTTTTGCCATTTTATTTCGTTACCGTTTATATCTTTCTTCTTCTTCGCACTTCATTTAACGTAGGATTCCATCCGGAAATTTTCATTAAGAGCATAAACTTTCGTTACGTGTTTCTACGAATGTTCTGATTTTAATCGTACAACAATATTTACCTTCATTTACTTTTTTCGGTTTTTTAAGAGAGAGAGAGAGTTAGAAAAATATTGAACACAAAATCGTTTCAATCAAGGAGAGGCAAAATCTTCTAATTTATTCTAAAGGTAGCAACCAAGAGAAGAGAAAATCTTTTAGGGAGTAAAAGGTTGAAAATAAAAAAAAAAGCTAAAAGGTAAAAATAAGAAAAAAGAAGAAAGGAAGGAAGCAGTCGCACGATCGGACATCGAAGAAAAAGAAGAAGAAGAAGAAGAAGAAAGTATAGTACCCCCCGAAGGTGTTAGCTCGAGCGAGTTTCGAGGTGAAACGCGTGCGCGAGCGGTTTTAATCGGAGACGGAGGGAAGGGTGGGGACAAGAGGGCGGGGGCGAGAGGGCGAGGGTGAGGGTGAGAGGGTGAGAGGGTGAACGCGGGGGCGCGGTCACGGGGCAGAGAACAGTTGCTCCCCAGTTGGCTTTGATACGCGTTCCGCGGCTGGCCTCCCGCATCTAAACTTTTCTCTTATCTTTCGTTATCGGAATCTATCCACGAAATCCGTTCTCTTGGTCTCTTATCGAAAGACAATATATTCCTCACCTGATCTCTTGGAGTTCTTCAAACCAAAGGAAAAGGAAACTAAACGGCGAATTAATAGAAAAAAAAGGACTTTTCTTTTTGGAAGGAATCAAATCTAGGAGAGCAACATTTCGAAGAAGTTTCTCACCGTCGGGGAAGAGATGCAATACGAAGAAATGCGTGAATCTTTTCTGGTAAAATATTTTTTCTTATAAATTTTAACTTATTTACAATAATTTATTATTTATTATTATTTTGTTGTTGTTGAATTAATTCCTATTATTTTTCTTTGGATCTTTACCGTACCCAAATCAAAAATAAAAATGGAAAGGATCTATCGATCGATAAAGAATTTTGGGTAAGACTATGAGTCTCTAGATCCTATTTATTTTTTGTATTATTTTATTTTTATTTTTATTTCTCGTTGAGATGATTCGACGTCTCGACGTCGTGACGACGATTGGGTATCGATTCTCATTTCGCTTATACACGAGGCACACCGTGTATGAGCGCGCGTCGGTCCTACTCTACGAGCGATCCTATGTGAACAATAGTAAACGTCTAGCGAAATAGCAAAGGACGCAAGGGACTATCTATCTCATCAGTATCTGGTATCATTTCTCAGCGCGAATTACTATCGCGGGACTCTTTCCTTTCTCTCTCTTTCCCGAATCTTCCAAAATGCATAGAAAGAGAGAAAAAGAAATTGTACAAAGATCCAAGCTCGTAAAACACCGATTCATTTTTTCCAATAAATTAAATCGATCTTTTGTAATAAAATTGGAAGAAATGTGAATACACACCCGGTGTTATTTATCTTTTCACAAAGTATCTTCATCTCGTTCTTCTTTCCTATTATACGATCTCGAATAGGAACGAGAAATGGGATTTTTTCTTCTTAACATTTTACATTTCATCTCTTTATCTCTTTCTCTTTATGTTTTTATATCAAACTCCGATACGGTCAAAGATTTGGCTTTAATCTGACCATGCACGACGATTTGTTGTACCATTCTAAAAGTTCCATTACGTAAATTCTTTAATGGTTAGCTATTAAAACGATTCTCGATTTGGGTCGTAATACTATCGAGCGAATATTTTCATTCTTTAAATTATGATCTCCTTTTTGTTATTTGTACATTTTAATCAAATTTATTCCCTTCTCTCTCTCTCTCTCTCTCTCTCTCTCTTTTTGTTTTCCCTATTTTCCATAGATATCTATTTCTCCTTCCCTGTTCGATATTTACACTTACATAAATACGTACTTACTCATACATACGCGTTGCACGTCGGATAATATGATGAATGGTGCGTCAACGTCACGAATCGACTATACCGTCGATCATGACAAATCCGATATGTTTCTAGTTTATAAAGAGATTATTAGCCGAAGGTTTATTTTCATTTTCTTTAGATATCTTTAGAAAAAAAGAATTTCTTTTTCCCTTCTGGTATTAGAAGTCATAGTTCGTTATGAAGAAAGCTATAAGAGAAAGGGTGGAAAGGATAAAATCGATCCGTCAGATCGGTCGACTATTTTCTTCAGTCTCCCCAAGATTCTTTCTATGGTCTTTCGTAGTATGGTTTTTCCTGGATAAACAGATGGAAAGGGGAAAGAATAAGCTGGATGAAGAAGAAGAAGAAGAAGAAGAAGAAGAACGGGGATAAAACGATACGACGGAAGGAACGTTAATGGCTTGTGTTTAGGTTCAAAGATATTTTCGGTATTTGTTCTCTTTTCCGTTCATCTACCTAAAGTAAATTCAACCTAGGATCGAGGTTATTGCTGGAATTAGCCAGAGATAGTCCATTAACAGAATTTTCCTACCCGTTACACGGAAGCTAGAACTCGAAATCACGTGGTACCTTCATTTTCGCTGAATATTATTATTCGTTTTTGTTTTCTTTCGTAAAAGGTAAAAAGGTAGAAGGTAAAAATGTATCCAATGGTCTGACACAGTTATTGTTTCTTTCTCTCTCTCTCTCTCTCTCTTTCTTACGTTAGCTGTGTCAGGCAATCGAAACGCGAAAAGCGCCAAAGAGAATATGATTAATTATATTGTCAAAGTTTACTTCAGCTATTGTCGTTTCTCAAGCATAAAGGAGAGAAATGGGAAGTCGAGTAAACATCGCGAGTGACATCGGCGTTGTTAATCGCGTGAACGTCGAATGAACTTAAGAAAGAGATGGGCGGTATTTAAGGTACATACTCTTGCATCGTTTTCTTCTTCTTATCCCCTACTTACTTCTAGTTTCTAGTTTCGGTATTAATAAAATTTAATAACGTCGTTAAATGTTTGTCGAGGGAGAGAAAGAGAGTAACGCAATAATCGAATTAAATGTTACCACCTTACCAGTTATTTCTTTGATACTTCAAATTAAATCTTTCCTTAAATTGTTTGGAAAGTATTTACAACGAGATTAATTATCGAATATTGAAATTTTCATAAAAAGACAAGGATTATCTTTAGATGAATTGGCAAGTATATTTTTTGGCGCGAAAGTTAAAGAAAATTGGATAGATTACTTTAATCATTGGGTCATAGTTTAGAAAAGTCTCGTTTTTCGGTCTTTTCATTCAAAGCAATCGGCGATTTCTTAGTTGTTCCTCGTTTTTGGAATAAATTTGGACAAAAGCCACGTGTCGCTATTCTCGAAAAGTATCTCCGAAGAATCTCTCTTAGGAGACGAGTCATCGTTCATCAACGAAAGTAGGTCAACGCGTGCTCGGAATTCGATTTTTCTCGATTTTCCTTGCTCGGTTTATTTCTTTGTAATTTTCAATGAAAGAAGAAATATGTGTCTTTGCGTTTTTGTTTGTATATTCGATACATATGAAATATTGTATAGGAATGGTTTAAATTTGAAAAATATCTATTTGAAAATTGTACTTTTACACGGAAGAAGATCCATCCAGGATGGATCTTTTAGAATATGAAAAAAAAGGAAAAATAAATAGTAAACGTGTTAGGGTGATCCTCGTATAACTATAACAGCGTTGAATAATTCAATTCTTATTCGCTCTCTTCGTAGATCATTCATAGGAACACGCGCTCGTTTTATGAACTTGCGAAAAACTTCAAGCGTATTGAAAATCTCACCATTGGTGGCGACTAAGTCTGAGAAAGACTTTTCAATTATTAATTTTACAAAAATCTTTCAGTATTTTTTTGTTCTTTCTTTCTTTCTTTCTTTCAGCTAAGGTATCTAACTAGTTATTAACATTGTATTAAAGTTAGACAAAGTTTTCACGCTCGTCTACCCACGCCTGTCTACCCACACCAGACAGCAATTTCCTTCTTCCCTTTTCTTCTATTTTTTAAGCTCGTTTGTTTTTTTCTTCTTGAAAAGGAAAAAAGATACTTTTTCAAGAATACTTGAGGTACCATCACTAAGGGATGACTATTAACGTTAGATGTAACGAATTTGTTTCTATTATCTTTGATATAACTTATTTTTCGTACTTAGAATTGTTTATCAAAGAAAAATGTCTATTCCGAAAGTGTTCTTCTATCCTAGGTTTTATCGGTGAAAATATTTTCTTCCTTAAGGATTATCGCGTCAACGTTTCTCGCGTCAATGTTATCGTAAATGGAAACGCTTAGAGGAATACAACGATGCGTTCCAACGATCCATCTATAAAGATTGACATTAATAACCTTTTTGTTTTTTTAATTATTTGTTATTGACAACATTTTGGTCTGGATGGTAGTTTTCATTTAATTCAAAAATGTTAAGGACTAGTTAATTTTATTTTAATTGACATATCTTAACGAAAAAATAATTAATACGGGACGGAATTCGATTGGGAAGACCTAAATATGATAAAGTATCCAAAATTATTATTACTTATTAGGCGTACAAATAAGTTTCCGCCGTTCTTATTAAAAAATTAAGCATTTGATGATTTTAAATGATGCAAAATTGCTTGCTGAGTTACTCCGAATATAAATGCAAGTTTTTTTTTTGCGTTTGGCACGAATTTTCAACTAATAATGTTTCCAATTCTGCGTATTCGTACATTTTCACCCTTCCCTTACGTATTTTGTCTTCAACGTCACAGTCATCCGTTCTTGAATTAAAAAAACCATTCATGAAAACTTCTCTAACTTAAAAAAGCCTCGAAATATGCTTCCACAAACAATCGATGCTCATCAGATGCAGATTTCTTTAAATTAAATAATTGAATCAAACGTTCCCGCAAATGATGCTTATTCGGCTCAAAACTCGACATTTTCGAACGAAAAAAAATATCTGTTATCGATACAAAATCACTAATATACCAAAATTATGTTGTCGAGAGATGTCAAACCCTACGATATGACGTTTTACATGAGACAATTTTAACCATAATTTAATCATAAAGCCATATTTTGTTGTACGGCGGAAACTTATTTGTACATCTAATATGTAAATTATAACACTACGAAGTATAATAAAAATAAAAAAAAAGATATAATCTTTATGAAATACTAAAGTTATTATATAACAAGAAAATATTATTTATTTATTTATTTATTATAAAATATTGAAGGAAATAAATGGTGATTGCAAGGAGTATAATATCTTTTTTCTATGTCGTTCTTTTTATCGCAGAAAATGAGGAAAATTTATACTTATTGTCTCTCGATCGGGGATTGGTAGCGTAAAGATTTTCATCATCCTGGAGAAAAGATCTATAGCTAACAAAAATATCTTAGCTTCGTAGATGAAATCCTTCATGATAGTAGGTAATAAGAAAGAATGAGATGAAAGAAGAGAAGGTGCAAGAAAATATCAAGAGAATAGTAAAAGCATCGAAAGCTGGAAGCTCAACTTCTAGCTGCGGTTCTTCGTATCTACGATCGACGATCGAGTAGCTTTAGTCGCGTTCGCTTTTCCTATAAAATTTACGATTTTCTAGGTTAGAGAAATAGTCTCTTTTATATGACACCGGCTCGTGGATATCTCGATGACCTAGGAATACGATTTTCTACAATTTTCTCTGATATCTATTATAAATATATTTTATATATTTTATTTATTTATTTATTTATATATTATACGGAAAAGAGCTATTAATACAAAAGAGAAGAAAAAAACAATTAGAAGAGATCAGGACGTAATACAGATTCAAGATTATAACAGAATTAAAGATAATTCTAATATTGATTGAAGATCAAAATTGATTGAAAAATATATAAATTTGCTGATATAACACTCAATATGCAGATGTATATGTAAAAGTACAACAGTTGGAAAGAAAATATATAAATAAAAGAAGATTGCTTAGGAATCATAGCTGAACTATGAAGAATATCGCATTGGGTAACATTAAATATTACAATTGAATGAAGTTATCTTAATTATTAATACATATGTATATTTAAAGTTTAATTCAAGACTGAGATGTATTATCGTCGTCATATTTTTGTGTAGTTACATTTAAAATTTAGTTTATATTATTTATTCATTAAAACATAAATGATATTAGAAAAGGTAAAATCAATAAGGAAGATAAGAATAATACATCAGATCCAAGCAAGCAATAAGTATACGAAAAACATACAAGTTTACGTATGAATAATCACATTTAAATATAAATTTTTCGATATAACATATATGAGACCAGGGTTAATTTTGGTATTAAGAGAATATCTCATTGCCATCAAGCTAGCATTATACAGTTCGAGTATTATATGTTTATGTTTACAAATATCTGCGAGAGAGATAGTTTTTATAACTAATCTTTACATATCTATAAATAATTATATACTTTATACATTCTAATAATAGATGAAAGCCTCATTTCAGTTGTTTCTATATCTTGGCTGTGATTTAATCAATTTAGGAATACCATTAAAATATCTAATTGACCAACCATGGTCACCGTTGTCAGCCAAGATTTTTAATTGAGATTTTAAAGATTTTAAATGATCCCTTTGAGTATTCGTACGATCTTGAGAAATGAAGATAGGACCTTTATACAAAGACTTATTCTTTAGAATCCATAGAACATCCTTCCGTGAAGACATTTTAACTCAAATAGGACGTTTCTTATTCAGTGACTCTCTTCCAATCCTTATAGACCGAGAAGCAAGGTGAATGAACGGGTTAATTTCTGCAATAATATCCTTTACAATATTATCATCGGTAGATGGAGAGGAACCTGACGATGAAGAGGCTTTATTTTCATCAACATTGAAGAATATTAAATTCATTGACCTCCGATCCCTTTCAGTAGCCTTTTCAATAACTTCTTCAAATGTAACTGAAGAATCCGAAGAGTTATTAACAGATTGTATGATAGTTTATTCTTAACACATGAGACTTGAACATAAGTTTCTTCATCTCTTTTCTCAAGAGATAAATAAGTTTTTCTTCAAGGGAATTAATAATGTAATAATAAAGATTATGAAATACTCATTTTTAAATACTGGTAGCTCTCCTACAACACGACATCCTATAACACAGTTTCGCTCTAACACGATTCATAAATTGTAGGAACCCTACTACAACGTGGCATGTTATAACACGGTTTCACACAACACAGAATTTTCTAGGAACCTATCTACAGTGTTAGAGGAGGGTTACCTGTATATAATTTGTGTATCTAGATTTATATATATGTAGAAAAATATCTATTAAAATAACAAAGTATGAAACGTTCCTATTACGAAAAACTAAAAATAATCCTAATAAACGAACGTTTTTTTATACTTAAAATTACCTAATATAGAAATATGAATCTAATTTTAGTGTATATCTAAAAAATAAATCTATTAGGAATATCTGGTATTTATGTTTCTGTTATAGGTGGAACTTGAATATACGAGCGTGCGTTTGGTTAAACATACGTGCTCGTTTTCGATTTTCATCGTAATATTTACCATCGGTTTGATAACAACTGAAATAGGAGGATAAGAAAAAAAGTCTAGAAAAAGAGAACGAAGAGGGAAAGAGATAAGGATGGGGAGTATGGTAGACAAGAAGAACGTCGTCGTCAAGCATAGCTCGTCTTCGAGTTCCATTTTCAATATCTTCACGACAGATGGTCGATCGTTTCAGGGTTGCTCGCTTTCGTTCGATCGATGTCACTCAAGTGTTCGTCACTTCACGCGACGTTATCGTCGGTGCTTTTGATTTCCTCTCAAACTCATCCTTTCTTTCCTCCCACTTTCCATTTCTCTCTTTCCTACTCACACACCCTCTTCTCTTTTGCCATTTACTAGGGTGTATCCATTTTCAAAGTAACGATGATACCACTCGCGTCTCTTTTTCCTCATTGCAATAAAATTGCGTCTATCTCAATCTCTCTTTCTCCCTCTCTTTTTTTTTTTTATCGTAAATATGCTTTTCTCCATAATTTTCTTTGATTTTCTATGGATGTTAGAAAATAAGGAACAACAATATCAATGATTTATTATCAAATAAACTACTGGATTTATTTGTACGACATAGAAATTTGAAAGTAATCGTGACACGGTTTGACATTGAATTTATAATTCCCTACATATCTAATGAATTATATTACTCTTATTATACAGTTTTTAAAACCGTAAAGAAATCCACGATGAACGAGAGCGATCCGATAAATACTTATTTTCATTGCCAAAAGACACCATTATCGCAAAAGAAAATTACTATCGTGTAGTACATTCTCGTAGACGGCAACTGTCAAAATTTCAGCCGAATCGGACTCGTAGTTTCGTTTTGACCGCGTGTGGAAGCTAACGCGTCCATGGATTTTAGAAAAATGGAAAAAGAGCAATATCGGTCGATGATTCGGTTCTTGTTTTTAGAAGAAAAATCGCGCAGCTAAATCAAAGAGCGCTCGGATGCTGTGTACGGTGACTCTTCTCCTTCGATGGCGACCGTCAAAAATTGGTTTAACGAGTTTCAACGTGGTCGTACGTCGTTTTTTGATGAGCCACGCTCAGGTGCCCCGAAAATGGCTACTACGGAGGATAACGCGACAAAAATCCACGATCTCGTATTGGCAGACCACCGATTGAAGGTGCGCGAGATAGCTGAGCCAGTAGGCATCTCAAAAGACCGCGTGGGTCATATCCTGCATGAAATTTTGGGCATGAGAAAACTGTCGGCCCGATGGGTGCCGCGTTTGCTCACTCCGGTCAACAAGCACCGGCTCACACCTCTGCCATCGCCACAGCCAAATTGGTCGAATAAGGCTACGAACTGCTGCCCCATCCACCGTATTCTCCAGATTTGGTCCCGTGCGACTACTTTTTGTTTCCAAACTTGAAAAAGTCACTCGCCGGGCAGAAATTTGAGTCGAATGAGGAGGTTATCGCCGCCACGGAGGCCTACTTTGCAGACCTCCAGAAAACGTATTTTTCAGACGGGTTAAAGAAGTTGGAGTATCGCTGGGTCAAGTGCATCGAACTAAAAGGAGACTATGTTGAGAAATAAATCACCACTTTTCCAAAATTTTCGTTTTTCTTTTGTAGGCTAAGTACTTATCGGACCACCTTCGTATATAAATAATTTCAATCACATTTAGTTGAATTATTAAAACTCAACATTAACTCAAGCATTAATACCAAATGATTAAACATTAACTACCATCTAAAGTATGATTGTGTTTAATTTTCATTCTACACTCGGATTATTCGTTTTATTACCACAACTATTTAGTCACATCGTACCTGGTTGAACTTTACTTCTCGCGACTGGCAACAAACAATTATTACTCGTTTCTATTTGCGTTCCTTATCACTAAACGTATATATATCTTTCTATCTCCCTCTCTCTCTCTCTCTCTTTCTCTTTCTTGATTTTCTCACGAATATCGTCTATCCTGTTCTTCTTTTTCATTGTTGGAGTAAATACGAGAGAACAGCTGTAACGGAAAAGAGAACAGCAAGACAGTTGAGTGGAAAGGGAATGGGTAAACGGGGGTTGGGAAGGAGGGTGAAAAGGGACGTGCAATTCCGCGAGGCATACTTTTGCAGTTGGAGCGAATGCTGGAAATAATCGCGACAATCCTCTACTTCAAGGAGAGGCAATAACGATGCCTCGTAGAATCCTACTCGTAAGAGTGTTCGTAGTTTGTTTCTTGGGGGCTTTCACCCTTAAACTCCTCCCACCATCTTTCCTTTCCCCTTCGTCCTCTTACTTTACGAAGAAACACCGAGGCGAATGATAAGAATACTTCATTGGTTTAAAAACAGAATAACAATGTAAAATATAAATAAAGAAAGGAAAGAGGAAGATAAGAAACGAGAACCTTTCGGAATTTTGTCGTGGTGGCATTTTTAAAAATTTTAATTGCACGTTTGTGTTATTTTATGCTTACGTAAATAACGAATCTCGTGTTGAAAAATTGTTGATTAAAATGAAAATAAATAATAGAAATAAGAAAATTATTGTTGGAAAAAATCATGAAATAAATTTTCATAGAAAATCTTTTTTTAATGAATAATTATAGTTGATTTTAATAGAAAAAAAATATAAAAAATAATAATCATTAGCAGAATTGTTCTCTAACGATCAACAATTAAATAAGAAAGAAGATTCCTGGTTAATTCGACCGTACAATCTCGATAAAAAGATCAAATTGTATTTAATTTAGATTCTTTCTTCTTCAAGGCTTTTATCAAATCATTGAACATAATGCAAACTGATTGTGAAAGAAAAGAAGAATAAAGAATATGACGGAAACGAAGGTAGAGGATTCAAGAAGGATCCACAAATGTAAGCCGCTCATGGAAAACGATTTTAATACAAGCGTCGAACCCTTTAAATAAAGTCTTCTTGCGTGCGAACCAATCCTACTTCTAAACCCACCCAACTCTCGTTATTCTTCTTCTTCTACCTTTTTTTATTCTTTTTCTCGTCGTTATTCGTCGCGGAAAAATTCCAAACGCTTTTACTTTCGTAGATCCGAGAACACCTTGGCTTGGAAAAATAACAATCCGAGTACTGTACTCCCACATTCGATACTGAAAAGAATACACAGATACACACAGATACGCACAGATACACACAGATACATAGGATATATTGTCGTGTGTTAGGGAAACAGAATAGCATTCGAGTAGCAGCCTCTTACGAAGAGATTATGCTAACGAGACAATCCCCGTGTGGTAGAGTAAGTCATGGCGCAAAACCACCATGATTTTCTTTTATTTTTCTCCATTTGTGGAGTGGATCCTTCCAAACCCTTCTCCCTTTCTACTACCCTTCTTCATTCTCCCCCTTTTGAATCTTCTTATTCTTCTTCTTCTTCTTCTTCTTCTTCTTCTTCTTTTTATTATTCGATGAAACAACGATACTGCTATCTCTCTCACGGAATTGAAATTGTTTTTGGCACGAATGTTAACTAAAAGATATAAAAAGATACGATAAAGGTTATTCAATAAACATAACAACTGTTTGAAAATATTTATTCGATTACTTTTCTTTGCAAATATATTTCTTATATGAAATCTTTAATCAATAAATATATCTATTATTTAATTGTATTATCTAAAAATTATGTTTTGAACATATAATACTAGGTTGTGTCAAGTATGAAATGGAGCAAATTTCAATTCAAATGTGCATTGCTTTTGCTCCATTTCATACTTGACTAATATATTGTATCTTACATAACAAATTATTAAACTATCCAAATTAATAATAAAAAACAAGTATTACAATGACAATTTAAAAATCATTTTAACCAATTAAATGTGACACTCTGTTTTGAAACTACACTACAAAAAATTATGTTTTTAACATATAATATAAGGTTGTGTCAAGTATAAAATGGAGCAAATTACAATTCAATTGTGCATTGTTTTTGCTCCATTTCATACTTGACTAATATATTGTATCTTACATAACAAGTTAATAAACCATCTAAGTTAATAATAAAAAAGAAGTATTACAATGATAATTTAAAAATCATTTTAACTAATTAAATGTGACACTCTGTTTTGAAACTACACACTTCTGTGTGCCATGAAAGTCGATCAATGACGAAAATATTCGTCAAACACAGAATAAGTGTCGTTAGTAAAATATTGCATCAAAAAGATAGGTTTGTTTTATAAAATTGCTTATTTTATTACTAATATTTATTTATTTATTTAACATATATTACCATGATAACCGAAAAACGTAAGAATAATATTTCTAAAGTTACAAATTTCAATTCCTTTTTGTGGAGTGGTATTCACCGAAACAGGGTACCTACACACAATGGAACTTTGCAAATAGAACACCAGTAACGCGATTCTTTCCTGATCTTACGTTCATAACAGAGTGAATACCTTCGTATAGGGTTGTTTGTTTTTTAAGGTCCGTGTATATAATCCGAAAAATGTTTCCCGACTAATTGGATTACATAACGTGTAAAGTGCCGAATTGTTTGCGCTGATTTTTCTAGTTTCATTGAATACGATGCAATAGTGTCCTCAATAAATTCCATCTAAAAGTTCACTCGCGATAATGATTCATTATTTTTTGTATACAATATAAATGCATTTAAACAAATAATATGCAACGAATGAAGAAATATTTTTTTATAGTACTTCTCGAGTCTTTTTTTTTGCTGAAAAGTACGCTACGATAATACCATTGCTCAAATCCACTCCAGCCATTTTTTTTATTGCAGTCAATCACTACTTTCGGTTTTTTTTTGTTATTATTTTGCTTTTCTCTATTTGCATCATGTTGTCATTACGTGCAGTACTTACGAGATAAACCTCCTTCTTATCCGGTGTGTGCGGATACGCATGCACTTATCTTAAATTTTTCATAATTTTTAATTATTTTTTTATTCTGGCCTGGCCACAAAATATTCTAAAAACCTTGAAATTTAAGAATATGTTACGTTTTTTTAAAAAAATCACAATTAAAATACCCAATGAGTCGTTACTTTGTACACATAACGAATATACTCGTCACGACACAAAATCCGGTCACTTCTCATTGACAAAAATACACCTCAAACATAATTAACTGTCTAAATAATACTTTATAGCAATTCTTATCGAATCTAAAAATCAATAGATATTTATTATTAATTATTTTTATATCAACGTGTATTATCTTTGAATGATACAGTTGTATGACAAGAAACTCAACATATTACGGACTTATAATCTTCTTGCAATGTATACAATATTATTTCAAATTCACAGTGATATCGTATCGATACATACATGTGCTAAAATCACTCATAGTTTCTAAAACAGAGAAAGACAGAGGGAATACATAGAAATAGGATAGCCCGCATCTCAACTCCAACTTCTATCTACCATCGGATTCTCGGTTTAAGCCAAAATCAATAGGCGCGTGCTCCGATCTGATAAGTATACTGAAGAGAAATCCTTCTCTATCTCTCTCTTCTTCCCCCTATCTCTTTCTCTCTCTTACTCTCTTCATTCACTTCTTAACGTTCTTCTTCTTCTTCTTCTTCTTCTTCTCTTTCTCTTGCACTCATTAACTCGTTTATCCTACCTCCTTCAAAGGAAAATCCTCTCCTAGCTTAGACATTCTGTTAAAATACAGATACACCTTATATTTAATCAATGTTATACTCGTATAAATAATTTCTATTTAAAATCCTTTTCCAATATAATGTATACACATAGATAATTTCCGAAATATTATACATTTTTAATTATTATGAAGTACGATCGTTTTCTATTAGGTGTACAAATAAGTTTCCGCCGTTCTTATTAAAAAATTAAGCATTTGATGATTTTAAATGATGTAAAATTGCTTGCT
>JACGTP010001025.1:0-14150 GCA_023678845.1 Mischocyttarus mexicanus
TAAAAAAAATATAAGTTTCAAATTTGAAACTTACAAATCAACAACAAGATGGATGTGAAGGCCCGATTCTGGTTTACCTCTGAAGCATTGGACGTGAAGACGACTATTATCAATGTTAAATCGATACAAATCGTGGGACAGGAGGATATTTTTTCTTTTCCACCAGAATATCAGCCTGTGACTCGACATGCAGAGTTAGCTAAATCCGCTATAGTAAAAGGAGTAATAAAAAGCTTAAAAACGAGAGGAAAATCAAGGAAAATAGTTATAACTTTGAAGGAAGACCTTCAATGTTTATATTTGGATGAGGAAGGTAATGTAGTGTTTGACGGTTATTATTTGGAGACGATAGATTCTACCCCCCCGACCGGTACTCATAATGATTTAGCAGATAGAACATCTGAAAAACCTATACAATCCATCGCACAACATATAATTATAGATAAATTTTCAAGTAAAAATCAGAATGCAAGATCGTGGCTAAATCTATTTGTACAAGAATGCAAAAGACAAAATATAGACAAGAGAACATATGCGGAAGTTTTGAGGTTATTTTTGGAAGCTCCGGCTTTAGATTGGTTTTTAGAATTGTTCAAAACGTATTCTCTGACTAAACTCTGGTCTTATTGGGAAAAGTCGTTTATTGATACGTTCGGAGAAAAATCGTGGTCTGAAATTGAATTTGCTTATTCTTTTCGTTGGTTAAGTGGTCCATTATTAGACTTTGCGTTGAAAAAAAGAAATCTGCTTATAGATACTGACCCCGAAATGAGCTTAAATATTCAAATTAATTTTATTGTTATTGGGTTACCAAAATCTATTAGATCTCATTTAAATAAGAAAGATTTGTTAACGGTCGAAGATCTAATGTCTAATTTAAAACAATTGGAACCGATAGTAAATAAACAGAACAGTACAAAGAGGACAGAGTCAACAGAGATAAATAAACAAAAACAGAATTACAAACCATGTCATATTTGCGAAAAGGCCGGTTACATAAATAGATTTCACCCTGAAAAATTATGTCGAACCAAAATTATACAAACAGAAATAAACAAATCAGAAAATTCAAAAAACTAATACAACTCCCACTTATAAAATTAACAGTTCTGATTAACGGTAAAGATAAAGCCACTGCTCTTTATGATTCAGGAGCCAATGTGTCTTTAATGAATTACAAATTTTATGAACAATTAAAATTAAAGAACAATATAGGTGGGACGAAAATTATTAAGACGATTGGTGGTTTCACAAATACGAGCGGTACGATAACCATATCGTTAAAAATTTTTAATATTCAAAAAGACTTTTCGTTTCTAATAATAAAAAATGAGGGGGGGAAATTGATCGCGGCGTTTGTGGACCTGAGGGCTGCGTTTGATTCGGTGGATAGAAGGGTGCTGTTGGAGGCGATGGGGAAGAGGGGGATAAGGTTGGGTCTTAGGGAGAGGGTGGAAGAGGTGTATAGGGAAACGGTAAGTAGGGTAAGGGCGGGGGGAGGGGTGGGCGAGGGTTTCTGGACGGAGAGGGGTGTGAGGCAGGGCTGCCCAATGAGTCCGATCCTCTTCAATCTGTTGACCGCAGATTTGGAGGAGGAGATGAGGAAAGGAAGGTGGGGGGCAGTAGAGGTGGGGGATAGGAGAGTGTGTACCTTGGCGTACGCAGACGACGTGGTTGTGTTGGCGGAAAGGGAGGAAGAGATGGAGAGCATGTTAAGGAGGTTGGAAGGGTATGTGGACAAGAAGAGGCTGAAGGTAAATGTGGGAAAGACGAAGATAGTGTGATTCAGGAAGGGGGGTGGTAGGAGCAAGGAAGTGGCATGGATGTGGAAAGGGGAGAGAATAGAGGAGGTCAAGGAATTTAAATATCTGGGGTATGTGTTTAGGAAGAACGGGGGCAGGGAGCGCATGTTGAGGATAGGGCGAGGAAGGCAGCGGCAGTAATGAGGCAGGTATGGGGATTAGGGAAGAGGAAATTTGGGAGGGATTGGAGTAGAAGGATGTGGCTTTTCGATACTCTGGTGTGGACGGTGATGGGGTACGGGGCAGAGATATGGGGATGGGAGGAGAGAAAGGAATTTGAAGGAGTACAGGAAAGGTACATAAGGTGGACCCTGGGGGTGGAGTGGAGAACGCCAGGGTATATGGTGAGGGAGGAGGTCAAGAGGGATAAGATCAGGACGAGAGCTGCGAAAAGGGCCTGGAGCTTTGGAAGGAGGCTGGAAGAGGGGAAAGGAAGTGAATTAGCTAGAATGTGTTTGGAGGAGGCGAAGGAGAGGAGGAGAAAAGGGGGGGAGGAATTGTCGGGGTGGGAGGAGGGGAGAGGAAGATTTAAGGACTGGTTAGCGAAAGAGGGGTTGGGGGAGGGAAAGGAGACATGGGAGGAGGTGAGAAGGATTGATAGGAACCAGCAAGAGGAGGAGAGGTGGGAGCAGGTACTGGATTCGAGGTACAACGAATGGTACAAGGTAGCAAGGGTTGAGGGGGTGCCAAAGTATTTAGTGGGGAAAGGAAATGAGGAGAGGAGGAGGAGGAGGATAGCGAGATTCAGGTTAGGGAATGAAATGAGAGGAGGCAGATACTGGGAGGTGCAGGAGGATAGGCTGTGTAGGGTATGTGGGTGGGAAGTCGAATCGTGGGATCATGTGCTGGAGAGATGCGCTTGGGCGGGGGAGGAAGGGGAGGAGGTAGGTTTAGCGGAAAGAATAATGGGAATTTTAGACGAGGAAGGGGAAGGGGAGAAATGGATGAGAGAGCTGGAGGATAGGAGAAGGAGTGCAAGGGGGTAGGCTAGGTGATAATTGTAAATAGTGTAAATAGTGTTAAGTAAATGTTGTTATGTTATTAGATTATGTTAAGATGTATATGTGAGATGTGTTATTAATTTGATGTGGTATGGAAGAAGGGCGAGTTGTTAAAGTTTTGGGTTCGTTTCTTGAAAAAACGCCTTGTAAACCCGGTTTGGGAAACAATAAATAAATAAATAAATAATAATAAAAAATGAATTATTTAAAGAAGATTTGTTAATTGGGTTAGATTGCATAAAAGAATTTAAATTGTGTCAAAATGAAAATTTAGAAATACATCAAAATTTAACAAATGAAAATTTAAAATGTGAATTATCTGATGCAAACAGTTTAAATTATATTTCAACAAACACTCTTGATGATTTGTTAAAAAAGTATTATTCGGTGTTTGCAGAAGGAAAGTTTGATATAGGTACAGTTAAGAAATTTGAAGCTTCAATCAAATTAACAGAAAATAAATATATTTCAAAAAAACCATATAGATGTTCTGTTTTAGATAAAGTAGAAATAGAGGATGTTAAAATAAAGAGGAAAAATATGGTGGTACGTGTGAATAAATCTTTATTCTTCTCTTATATTCGTATCGGCACCGCGTGCCATTTTTAACAAAACAAAACTAACCTTGAAGAGAACTTACACTCACTGTCTACAGAGACAGCTATATATACTTATCTTACATGGACTAGAGAGGGGAGACTTACATGTGTGCGTCTCCCTTACGGACAAAAGTACACTCATACATGCTTGTGCGTTACTACATATATACAGAACCTGGCAATATTTAATGTACCTATCTCAACACGCCTCCTTACATTCATATTGCCATAGATTTTACAATTTCCAATTATTTAGTCTTATTCTAATTGTAGTTCTTTTCTAAATTTTTCAAATTTAATTCGTCCTAATGCCTCAGTGAAAATGTCAGCAGTATTTTCATCTGTATCAATTTTTATAACGTCAATTATACCTTCTAAATAATTTTCATTTACGAAATGATAGTGTGTTTCAATATATTTTGAATTTTTAGTTAGATTCCCATATTTACTAATAATAATCGCACCTGCATTATCCTCATAAATACCAATTGGTTTTTTAATATCTATTTCAAATATTTTTAGCAATTCTTTACTTAATTTTACTTCACTCACGCATGCTGATAATGCAACATACTCAGCTTCGGTAGACGACTTTGTTACAATATTTTGCTTTTTCGATTTCCAGCCTATAGTGTTTCCATACATTTTAATTACGTATCCCGTTGTTGATTTTCTGTCAACTATATCTCCTGCCCAATCAGCATCAACATAACATTCTAAAATATCAGCATTTAAATTTTTCCTATAAACTAATTTTAATTCTTTTGTATAGTATAGATACTTTAATATTCTTAGCGCATATTTATTATGACTCTGGTCGTAACAATTTTGAAATCTACTCAAGTAATTTACTGAATAGCATATATCTGGTCTAGTACTTGAGCTTATATATAGCAGTGCACCAATCAAGTTTCTATATTTTATATCATTTGATGTTGTTAAAGCAGGTTCACATTTTAAATTTTGTTCCATTGGAGTAGTATACAGTTTCGCATTTTCTACATTATATTTTCTCGCTAAAGACTCAATATAGTCCTTTTGATCTAAAGTCATGTAATTATTATTACAATCATAATTAATATTTATACCTAAGTACGTTTTAACTTGGCCCATATCTTTCATCCGAAATTTTTCAGTTAATTTCCTTTTGATATATTCAATTAATTTTCTATCCTTACTTGCTAATAATAAATCATCAACAAAAATAATTAAATAAACCTTTTCATTTTTAACTTCCATAAAATATAAGCAGTAATCAATTTTATTTTTCTCGAAACCTCATTCCCTTAAATAATTATCTAAACATTCATACCATGCGCGTGGACTTTCGCGTAATCCGTACAGAGCCTTTTCTAATTTACATACTCTTCCTGAATCATCATCATAACCATGAGGTTGTTTTACATAGACGTCTGATTTTACTTTTCCATTAAGGAATGCTGATTCTACGTCCAATTGATCAATTTGAAAATTATTTTGTACACAATAATTTAATAAAATTTTTAATGTATTTGTTTTCGCAACTGGTGAATAAATATCATCAATTATTTCTTTTTGCTGAAATCCTTTTACTACAATTCTCGCCTTATACTTACTATCTCCTTTTTTTGTATAGACCCATTTTAAATCTAGTGCTTTTTTATCTTTCGGTTTTTCGACTAATTTCCAAGTTCCATTTTTATTTAAACAATCAAATTCTTTATTCATGGCTTCTTGCCATTTCTCGCTCTCTTTACTATTTATTGCTTCATGATAGTTCTCGGGACTATCAGCACTTACAAAGTTTACATAAATACAATTTGTTATTGGACTTCCATATCTATCTACTGGACCTTTCTTTCTTTCAGACCTCCTAAATATCTCTAAGTTTTCATTGCTAGTACTCGGTTTTAAGATTTCATTTTCATTTCTTTCATTTTCACGTTCCTTTTTAAATTCAGTTTCCCTTTCTTTTTTGAATTCAGTTTGATTTTCCTTTTCCACCTCGAGAGATGGAGTAAAAGAAAGTATAGAGTCATCCATATCATTTAACCCTACTAATTTTACATTTTCATCAATTATATCTACATGCTTAGCAACAAGTACTCTATTGTTTATTAAAACTCTATAACCTACGCTATCATAACCAACTATTACTCCAAGATCTGCTTTCCTATCCCATTTACTTTTCCTTTTAATTTCTGGAACTCGAACAAAAACTTTACTACCGTATAATGTGAGGTTTTTAATATTAGGCTTTTCTCCCATCATAATTTCATACGGAGTCTTCTTTTCTATGGTATTCGCTAAAGTTCTATTTTTCAGATAAGCTGCTGCTTGAACTACTTCCGGCCAAAATCTAGTATGAATTTTCGCGTCTGATAATAAACATCTCGCCGTTTCCATTATTGATCTATTATATCTCTCAGCAGTTCCGTTCAGTTCATGAACATACGGAGGACATGGATCAATATAGAATCCTTTTTCTTTTGCAAAATTATAAACATCTTTATTTACAAATTCTCTACCGTTATCACACCTTAATTTTTTTATTCTTTTTCCGGTTAAATTTTCAAATAAATTTACGTAGCTTACAATACAATCATAGACTTCATTTTTTCCTTTCATAACATAAATTTTTGCTACTTTACTATAATCATCGATTAAAACTAGGAAATATTTTTCACCCCTATACCCTATAGTTGTATGTGGTCCATTTACATCCGCGTGAATTATTTCACCTATATCTTTTGATCTGTGCCTTTCATTTTTAAATTCAGTGTTTGTCATTTTATTTTTTATACAGGTACCACATTTCAAAAATTCCTTCTCTAAGTTATTTGGCAAACCTACGACTAAGTTATTTTTACTTAAAGTATTTAGATAATTAAAATTTACATGTCCTAGCATTCTATGGTATTTCTCTTTCAATGTCATTCCATTAGTTATACTTTCAGTTACATAATTTCGACTACTTCTGAATATGGTATTTATTTTATATAAATTATTTTCTTTGATCGCAACTCCTATTAATTCATTTTCTTTGCTATAAATTTTTGAGGTATTTCCTGACAATACAATTTTCGCATTTTCGGCGACTTTTCCGAAACTCATCAAATTTCTATCCATTTCTTTGACATAGAATACGTTTTTTAATATTATTTCAGTTTTATTAAAATATGTTACAAATTTAGCTTTAACATCGCCTACAATGGTTGATTTAAGTGTACGACCATCTCCCACTTTTACACTAATTGGGTTTTCTAAAGTTTCTGAAGTTACAAAATATTTATCGCTATTTATAATATGGTCGGAACATCCACTGTCTAAAATCCATTCTAGTTTGTTTTCACAAATGTTTACCTGAACGCTGTTATTATCGCTAACCTCTGCTAAAGATGTGAAGGCCTTGGGTTCGAATCGGTTTTGACGTTGTTGACTACCTCGTCCTCGGTTACCTCTGCCTCTGTTTTGAAAATTACCTTCTTGTTGTTGTTGATGTCCTTGCCATCGTTCGCCTCCTCGCGTTTGTTGTCTTCCTCGTGTGCCTCTCCAAGAGTTCCTACCACTGTACTGATTCGTACACTGATATTGAAAATGACCTTCCTTCCCGCATCTATAGCACGTTAAATCTTTACCCTTTTCAGCTTTGAATATATTTGAATTTTCATAACCGCCTCTTGGATTTTGATTCTCACTTTGTCTTTTCTTAAACTCTAATTCTAGTTTTGATTTTACAAATTCTACTGTTTTTTCTTTTTCTGGTAACGCATCTACAATATCAACTATATGCGACCAGCTTCCCGGTAGTGTTAACAAAAAATAATTCAACTTATCTTCCTTGGTTACATTTTCTCCAGCATTTTTAAGTTCATTTACTAATTTTTCGAAACTATTGTAGAAATTTGTTGGATTCTCATTTTCTTCCATTTTCAAATCAAATAGTTTCCTCTTACATAATAATTTCATTGCACTACTTTTTACTAAGAAGTTTTTGTCTAATTTATCAATCATCTCTTTGGCACTTCCTTCAGAAATAATTAACTCAAGCTGTGTATTTGTTAGACTATTCACGATGTAATTCTTTGCCCTTATTTCTTTCTTCTTCCATACGGCTTCTGTGATCGTTTGTGGCCTTTCAATAAGTTCTATAACTTCCCTACACTCTTTCAGTTCTAAAAATAAATTTAATTTGTACTTCCATTTTTCGTAATGTGTCCCATCAAATACTTGTAATAAAAATCCTTTGTTTCCGGATTCGCTCTCTTCCGCCATTTCTATTTGATCCGCTTTGCGTTTATACGCTTCCACAAAAAAAACTATCTTCTTTTCTTCACTTATTTCTTCCTTGTTTAAGCCACGGGAACATTTGCTTAATTCTCATTTACCACCGCATTTAACCATGGACCTCTGCTACCATGTTAAAATAAAGAGGAAAAATATGGTGGTACGTGTGAATAAATCTTTATTCTTCTCTTATATTCGTATCGGCACCGCGTGCCATTTTTAACAAAACAAAACTAACCTTGAAGAGAACTCACACTCACTGTCTACAGAGACAGCTATATATACTTATCTTACATGGACTAGAGAGGGGAGACTTACATGTGTGCGTCTCCCTTACGGACAAAAGTACACTCATACATGCTTGTGCGTTACTACATATATACAGAACCTGGCAATATTTAATGTACCTATCTCAACAGAGGAACAAATTAAAAAGTTATTAGAAGCAGGGTTGATGGAGGAATCGTATAGTCCATACGCCTCACCGGTAACTTTAGTATACAAAAAAGAAGAGAAAAGGAAATCACGATTATGTATTGATTATCGTGAACTGAACAAAATAATTGTTCCTGAAGGACAGCCTTTTCCAAGGATTGATGATTTGGTGGTTCAAGTGGGAAAGTGTTGTTACGTTTCTAAACTAGACATCAATTCAGCTTTTTGGTCAATCCCGTTGCGTACTAAAGACAGATACAAATCCGCGTTCGTAACACATCATGGTCATTGGCAATAGGCGTGTTTGCCATTTGGGTTAAAGTCAGCGCCTGCAATATTTCAAAGAATTCTCTCAAATATAATTAGAAATAATAATTTAGATTCATTTGCAATAAACTATATCGATGACATTTTAATTTTTTCTAATAATTACTCAGACCATTTAAAACATATTCACAGAACATTGCAAGTTTTACAAGAACAAGGTTTGAAATTAAATTTATCTAAGTGTGATTTTGCTAAACGAGAGATAACATATTTAGGTCACACGATAGGAAATAATAGAATAAAACCAATAAATGATAACTTGATAGCAATAAGAAATTTCGCAACTCCTAAAACAAAAAAACATGTTAGACAGTTTTTAGGCAAAGTAAATTTTTATTTAAAATATATTCCTAAATCTACAATAGTTTTAGATCCTTTACATAATCTTTTAAGAAAAAATGTTAAATTTATATGGTCTGAAAGTTGTAAAGCTAGTTTTAATAAGGTAAAAGATTATCTATGTACATCTCCGATTTTGGCCGTTTTCGATCCTTCGAAGCCTATATATATTTATACAGATGCTAGTCTAGAAGGAGTTGGTGCAATTTTAAAACAACCACAAGAAGATAACTTAATAAAACCTGTTTTCTATTTTTCTCGCAAATTATCAGAATCTCAAAAATCAAAAAGAGCAATTTATATTGAATGTCTAGCTATAAAAGACGCTATTTTATATTGGCAATATTATTTGATAGGTCACAAGTTTAAAATATTCACGGATCATGAGCCACTAAAAAATTTCAATATAAAAAATTGTAAAGACGTAGATTTAATACATATTTTAAACTATATTTCACAATTTGATTTTACAATTCAATACAACCCGGGCAAAAATAATTTAGAGGCAGATTGTCTTTCAAGAAACCCTGTTTTAGCAGAAGAAAACGAAAATAAAGAATCGAAAATAAAAATTGTAAATTTCTTAACAATACAAAATATTTTAAACAATCAAAAAGAATTAATTTTGGACGAAGCTTGTAAAATAAAAAATAACATTATATATAAAACTTTAAATAAAAAAGATAAAATATGGTTAACAGAAGAGTTCGGTAAATCAATGCTTAAAAATATACATAATTCACAAGGTCATATTGGGGTTAAACAAATGACATTAACCATCACACCAACCTTTTACTTTAAAAATATGCATAAACATATAAAACTAATTTATAGAGCTTGTGAAACATGTATAAAGAATAAAACACGGTTCGGAAACTTTAAAGCTCCGTTATCACAATTGGGTCCTGCTTCTGAACCATTAGAAATAGTCTCTTTGGATACAATAGGAGGTTTCGCAGGAAACAAGTCCCCAAAAAAGTACATGCACCTTATGGTCGATCAGTTAACAAGATTTGCGTTTATCTCCACATCAAAAACACAAATAGCAAAAGATTTCATCTCGCTCATAAGATCAATAGAAACAAAAGGCACAATAAAGATGATTTTGTCCGATCAGTACCCGGGAATAAATTCTGCGGAATTTAAGGACTATTTAAAGAACAAAAATATTAAATTGATATTCACAACTGTAGATTGTCCTTTTTCGAACGGACAGAATGAACGAACTAATCAAACATTGGTAAATAGAATCCGTTGTAGAGTGTATGAAAATAAAAATAAGCCATGGTCAGTAATTGCGGAACAGTGCGTAGATGAATACAATAATACAATTCACAGTTCCACGGGTTTCTCTCCGAACTGTTTACTGACGGGGATTGATAACTCAATTATTCCTAGGGAAATAAATACAAATACAAAGGAAAATCTTAATTTAAATAGATCAATAGCAATACAGAACGCTAATAATACCCACAATATCAATAAACATCTTTATGATAAACATACAAAAAAAAATAGATTATAAGGAAGGAGATTGGGTTTATGTGCAGAGTAATAATAAATTAAATAGGAACAAATTAGATCCTATTCGAACAGGTCCTTTCAAAATAGTGAAGAAGCTATCTGATTCTATTTATGAAATAAACAAGGGATTTAGGAGGAAAAACCTAAATCTTTTTCACAGAAGCAAGTTGGTCCCATATTTTCCGGATCCCGAACATTCCTCTCGGGAATGGGGGGATGTAAGTTTGTCGTCTCCCACAAACTTGGCTGCTTAGTGACTTACAGTTACAAAATGAGTCGTCGCGGCAGGCTAGTCAAACCGTTATCACTGCTTTGTTCTCGCCTTGCACGGAGACTAGGAGAGGTGAGACACAAGATCTCGACACGTGTAGATGTACACGTTAGTTAGGTAGAACTTAGAGTATAATAAAGGTTAAGAGTTTTTACGGATCACGAATCCTAAATCCGACTTTGTTGTTGATTCAGGTCGGTATATTATATTGTAAGATATTTATTGTAAGTTTTGTATTATACGTTATTTATGTTAAATTACAGTTCATTTTCTGCATCAACAAGCGTCGTAATATTCATTTCAACCCAAGTATCAATTCATATAAAAAAAATATAAGTTTCAAATTTGAAACTTACATATATATATAATTGTACGGTCGAAAACGACCCTATAAGATTTAATCTACGCTTTTAAAAGTACGCGTAAGCGTCACGAGAATTTTCCTAAACACCCACACCCCCACCTGAGCGCTGCGTATCCAAGCCCCCCCTCTACCGGGACCATTTTCCGAAGCGATCGATTATTGTGATTTCTATTTCGCCCACTTGAGCAGACGGAAAAGAACTCGAAAGCGACATATTGATTGCGAAAGCGATTAATATTCTACCATATAAGACTCCTTATTTCGAACAAAGACACCACAAGAAAGCTAAGTAGCGAATTGTAATATATTTTAGCAATAGACCTTACAGGTCTCAAGCTTCATATTAACATTATTATACCACCTATATTGTATTACATTTCTTCAAGGGGTTTTTATGCCGAGAGGCTTTTCCCCTTCGAGCCAATAAAAGAACTTCGTTTTTTGGTTGGCTCAATCGAGTGTTTTCTTTATTTCTAATCAGTAATTTTCACCTTTACAGCTAATTATTATCTAATTGCGAGAGGACTCCATGTCGGAGAAATTTCGCCATATACAATAATATAATAGTAATAGTAATTTTCTTTTTTACTACGTAAATACCCAGTGAACACAAAACGTTATTATGACGTACGATTTACGTAATTTTTGAAAAATGACGTTAATATGACGTACATCAATACTACGTAAATCGTACATCATATTAACGTTTTGTGTTGACTGGGTATATATATTAAATAATTATGTTTATGTTTCGTTTTACACACATACAATAATACGTTCGTAATTTCTTTCCTCTGCTCAGTAACCATAAAGGAAAGGACGGATGAAACTTCGGCCCCTTCCACTCCAGTAGAGCAAAACGAGCTGATGCCAAAGAAAGAGGAAGGACAACGTACAAACCAAGAGGATTTGGACTCGCCACCCCAGAAAATAACAAGCCGTTGGCTCTGTGGAGAAGGCGACAAAAAAAATTATTTGACAGATTCAGGTTCAGAGAGTCCCCCCTTTCTAATGAGGAATCTTAAGAGAGTGGGCAGACGGAAGAAGAAGAAAGACACCAAAGCTCCTTCTTCTCGACGAAGCAATGGTGGGAACCATCTAGTCACCTAGAGCATATATTCCGCCACGGTTTCATATACAGGAGAGTGAAGTCATTGAGGGTTGTGGAAGCGCTCTAGTATCGACTTGTAGAGCCGGTAATAACGGAAGGAGAAGAGACATATGCTCTGTTGGGAGCATTTGAAGACGACATTTAAAAATAAGCTGAACGAATCCAGGAGGACATATATATATAAGCGTGTAGCACGAAGACATATCTCTCCTGATTTTTTTTTCATTCTTATATTTTATATTTTTTATAACCTTTTACCAGGACTCTGTACTTTTTATTAATAAAATTTCAATATAAAAAATATCTATCATTTTTTCAGTCACTGGATAGAGCCCAAGAAAAACTCATGTAACTCTAGTAATAAAATTATATATAGAGATATATGCGTATATATCTTAATATCAAATAGAAGTATAAAAAATAGACAAATTTTAGCACTGTTATATTGTAGCTTAAAATGGCACAAACCACCGCTTTGCTCTTCTTCATCGTAACAACCAAGTTCTAATCAATTATTATAAAAACTGATGGCAACAACCTCCAATAATTTAAATAACAGATTTATATAATAATATTAGGAGTACAAATAAGTTCCCGCCGTTTTAATGTAGATGGTGCGTCACGGAGTGTCGAAGTAAATATTAGTTTACTTCTTTAATTTAAGGAAATCTGCTGCTGAGACGCATAGATTGCTCGTAGAAGCATATGGTGAGGGTGCTTTGAGTGAGAGAACGTGTCGTGAGTGATTTCAAAAGTTTAAAAACGGTGATTTCGACGTAGAAGACAAAGATCGCAGTGGAAGGTCAAAAATTTACGAGGATGCAGAATTGGAGGAGTTATTGTAGGAAGATTCATCTCAAACACAAAAAGAACTTGCTCTAACATTAGAAGTCACATCGTTTTAAATCATTAGGAATGATTCATAAACAAGGAAATTGGGTTCCGTACTAATTAAAGCCGAGAGATATTGAACTCTGATTATGCTCAAGTGAATTACTGCTAGCTAGAGATAAAAAAAAGAGTTTTTTACATCGTATCATAACTGGTAATGAGAAGTGGATATATTATGAGAATTCAAAAAGAAGAAAATCGTGGGGATTACCTGGCCACGCGTCAACATCAACAGCCTAACCGAATATTCACGATAAAAAACTTATGCTGTGTATTTGGTGGGATCAGCTAGGTGTAGTGCATTATGAGTTGCTTAATCCAAACGAAACAATTACTGGAGCCCTCTATCGAACACAATTGATGAAATTGAGCTGAGCTCTAAAGGAAGAACGCCCTCAATACTATTCTAGACACGAAAAAATTATTCTCCTGCATGACAATACTCGTCCACATGTTGCGGCTCCCGTAAAAAAGTACTTGGAAACACTTGATTGGGAAGTGTTACCCCACCCGCCGTATTCACCAGATATTGCAACGTCCGATTATCACCTGTTCCAGTCCATGGCACATGCGCTGTCGGCGCAGCGGTTCACATCCTATGAGGCTACCAAAAATTGGGTTGATTCGTGGATAGCCTCAATAGACAAGAAGTTCTTCAGACGTGGGATTCGAATGCTGCCTGAAAGATGGGAAAAAGTGGTTGCAAGTGATAGGCAATATTTTAAATAAATTTATATTACCGTTCTTCTATAATAAATATTTAATTTTTGATAAAAAAACGGCGGAAACTTATTTGTACTCCTAATATTAGTAACTTGAATTGAAATAACAACAATATTAGACCGAATTAACGGATAAACGTATATGCAGGAATATAAGATTTGTTTTTAACTGCTAAAATAAATAGCTTAACTCATAAATAAAAGTCTAGAATATAAGTCATTAAACTTTTAAAAATAGTTTTCAGAAAACATCAACGTAGTGGCACAGATTCTCCCTTACGATCGTATCTGTTAACATAAATAGGAAGATAAGCATTAGTTTAAACTTTTGCAATAATTAATATAGAAGGCTGCAAACCCGACTTGCTGGTAATTTATAAATAAAAGGGCTACAAAGCGATAGAATGATTTCAAACGAAAGGAACGTTAGCCAGGGCTAATGAATAAATCAAAGAAGATACGAGATTTATTTTATAAGGATCGCGGTAAAGATTCAAA